>PVKB01005389.1:85000-99225 GCA_004027205.1 Ctenodactylus gundi
TGAGTTGAGCTTGAGGGGAGATTCTGGTCAGAGCTCAGAAGACCAGAGTGCTGATAGAAGTGTGGACTGGAAAGGTCAGGCTCAAGAAGTTTCAGATGGGAAGGAAGACTGCATCGGCAAGTGGCCTAAAAACCCCACGTGCTACGCTCTGGCAAAACATTTTTTGGCGTTTTGCCTTTGTCCAGAGACTTTGCCTGAAACTGAGATTCAGGGCAGTGGACTGCTTACTCTGGTGGAGAAAATCTCAGGGCAGACTGATGTTCAAACTGTACAGGGCTGCTGTTTGCAGCTTTTAGCCAGCTCTATGGTGAACGACAGCAGACAATGGCAGAGAAAAATCATACAGAAGGCTTGCAGCGCCAGGCCAACGGAGCAGAGGCACTGGGAAGTTAAAGACATTAACATTAAAAAGAAGCCGAGTACTTACACTCGGGATAAGATGCCTGGAAGGCATTTCCAAAGTCAACTGGACCCCTCCCTTCAGCAGCTCAAGGGTGGAGAGGCAAAAGACTTCGCTGGGAGAAGTGTGCTGCAGGGCCGAAAGAACAAACGCCTTAGAGTTCAGCAGCCTGCGGAGACCTCGGCAACATTTGTCCAAGGGGGACAGGCTACTGCTCAGGGCAGTGGCAGGCCTTGGTGACGTTCATATGGTCCTGGATTTACAAGCTGGCAGAATGCAAGAGTTGCAGGTTCACACTGATGGCCCAAGGAGTGAGGGGAAAAGAAAAAAACAGCAGGGCGACAAGTCCCCTGCCAGAAACAGCTTCTGGGAAAATGAAACTTAACCGAGAACAGCACCACTCACTAAACCACCCAGTCAGCTTCCACGGTGGTCCTATCCACTCCCAAAACCTTATAAGTACCCTATACCGCTCTCCTGGGGTGCGACTTCCCTAGGCCCCTTCCTTGGGGTCTGTGAACCTCGCGTGGGAGCTCCTTTAATAAAGATGACCCAGGCTTTCTGCCTCTGCCTGGCCTTTATTTTCATTGAAGGCAAAAACTTTCATACAGGGGCTTCCACACAGATTTCAGAGGGAGGCCTCGGAGGCCAGGCAGTGTGCCCCTGGGAGGGCAATGTGTGAGGTTGTGAAGGAGAAGCCTAAGGTGCAGTGGAGAAGCCAGGAGCATGATCACCCCGTGGGGAAATCTGCCTGCTGACACAGAAGATGGAGGTTGCAGCCTGCTGCGACACTGTAAGGGTGGGTGTGTACTGTAAGGAATGTGTGTACTGCCAGGTGCTCTACCTGGGACCACAGGGTTTAACCCTTGCCCTGCTGGGTTTGGGAATTGTGTTGGTCCTATTGCCTTTTCTCCTCCTATTCCTCCCTTTTGGAATGGAAATGTTTACCCTGTGCCATTGTATGTTTGAAGTGCCTAACTCTGGTTTCAATAGGAGCTCCTCGTAGCTGAAAGTTCATCTTGCATCTCAGAGAAGACTACGGATTTGGAGTTCCTTTAACAGTGCTAGAACTATTAAGATTTTGGCAATTTTTGAAAAGGGACTAATTATAGTTTGCTTAAGGGAGTAAACATGAGTCTTTTGGAGGCCAGAGGCAGAATGCTGTGCTTTGGATCTGGAGTGTCCCCCAAAAGCGTCATGTACCTGTGGATACTGTGTAAGTTTGGGAGGTAGGGCCTGGATGGAAGAGGGCTGGTGCTTGGGGCTAGATCTGGAGAGGTGTGTGCTGGTTCCACCCTTCCTGTCAGTCTCTCTCTTTCTGTTCCACAATGTCCTGAGGATCTCTGCCGCTGGAGCTCTGGCTCTGGCCCTGCCCCTGTTTCCACCCTTTTCCTGCCACCCACCTGTGAATGGGCTGTGACATTCTGAAACTGTGAGCTACAATAAATCTTTTCTCCCTGAGTTGTGGGTATCTGGTATTCAGTCACAGTGATGAGGAGGTAGCTAAGACATGTGATCTGGATGAAATAAAAAGAGAAAGAAGAAAGCGCACCTGCTCTGAAGATGCCCCACCTTCCTAATTAGATACATCTTTGTTGTCTTGCTGTTTGTTGGACATCACTCTCCAGGACTCTAGTGCTTTCAACTTCCAATGCAGACTCCCACCAGCAACTCTCCAGTGGGCTTCCAGGCCTTTGACCTTGGCTCCATTCCATGTCCTTGATCCCTCTGGTTCTATAGCTTCCATCTTCTTCACCTGAGCAAGATCCCCCAGCTTTCCAGTATACACTGTGGAATGTCTTACCTCTGATCCTGTAAGTCTGTTTCATAAATTCCTTACATAATTACGCATATTTTCTATTGATTCTTTCTGTCTAGAGAACCACAACCAATAAATACATGGGCACATTATACAAACTCTTTGGGCACACTGTTTGTCTCAGTGTGCCATCTCCAGCAGGTCCTCTCACCCTCCCAGACCACAACACTCTAAAAAGATAGCACTGTACAGTGTGCACCTTTTTACCCCAGCACTAACCCTCAAACCCATATTCACTGACATAGTGTCTTTTTTGTTCTATAATTCTACCTTTTATTTTCCACCAGTCTGTTTGATTGATTTGGGGATTCCAGCTTTTAGCTAAACCATTGCATTTTAATACTTAATCAAAACAATATATATTGCAGCCTATGTACCAAGCACACATGGAAATACACAGAAATGAGTCATGTGGCTCTGTATCTAGTGAAATTACATCATAATTTAAAACCAAGTGAGGAATTCATGGTGCAAAGTATATAACTTAATAGTGCTAAATGCTGTGATTAAAAAATAATTTGCAGCTCATTATCTGAATTTTCAGGCTGTTAGGCAAACATTTAAGTTAAGTAGAAACTTGAAGATAGCTAACTAGATTTTTCAATCTTGATCTGGATTTTAAAATGCTGTGTGCACACCAGGAAGAAACAGCAAGATTAAAAGTAGCAGATGACAGAATAGGGAAAGAGATTCTGTGTGGAGCTTATGAGAACATTACCAGACAAGCTTTCCCTGTTTGGGTTAGGATATGGGCAGGAACTGTGGCCTCTGGGGTGTTGTAGGTTATTAACATAGAGGAGCACATTTTAGAGGGTCAAAGACTCTCTACTCTTTGACTGTTGGCTGTGTTTACTGATTTGTTTTTAAAGATTATATTATAGAAATGGGGACTGGAGCTAACAATAGTGGAAAAACTCTAACAAATATGACATCAGCCAAGTTGCTCTGACTTGAATGCACCCCCTACAATTCACAAATGGGAAACTTAATTCCCAGTAAAAACAGCATTGGGCAGTTGGGCCTAGTGGAAAGAGCAGTCATAACATTCCATGTTCTTGAATCAATTAGTGCTGCTATGAAAAGGGCTAGCAAGAGTAGGTGTGGCATTCCTCCTCTCTGGAGGATGCAGCGTTCACAGTCCCATCTCAGAAGCAAGGCAAATGCACACTTACTTGCCAGTGCCTTTATCTTTGACTTCCTCTTCAGAATAGTGAAAGAATAAATTTCTATTCTTAGTGCATTACTGTGTTTATGACATTCCTGCTATGGTAGTAAAAAATAGGCTAAAATATAAGTGACCAAGATTGGGTCTGGTCAAGATGATGGCTGAGTAACAGAGCTGCACAATGTCTCCTCACGGAACCACTTAAAAAGTTGAGAATACAGTCAAAAACCATCTGTTCAATGTAGCTAGTACAGGGAGGAGCACCCCCAAAATTGAAAGGAGGCCAGGGAAGATCAGAAAACCCAAAGACACAATGGAAGCAAAGGAAAAAGCAGCAGCTCAGGAAGCCACACCAGGCCCACTGCAAACAGCTGGGAGCTGGTGGCATCTGCAGACAGAGGAAAGCCTAGCTAGACCCGGGAACCTCTGACCAAACTAAGAGAGGAAGAACCACCTCAGCAACTGAAATGAGGCCAAGAAAGCTCAGAAATCCCATAGACATATCAAAAGTGATGGAAAACAGCCAAATGAGCACAGCCCTGAGCTGCTGGCACCCACAGACAGAGGAAAGCCCAGAGACTGGAACCTCAGACTGAGGTAAGCACAGATCTGGGAGAAGTGGGAACTGACAGCAGCTGGTATATCCAGCCTCCAGATATGAGTCTGCGAGTAGTGTATAGTGCCAATGCACTGTGACCTCCTCCTAGAAAAGGACTCCTGGAGCCTAGATTAGAAGCAGCAGTTGGCAGCAATAACAAGAAATGATGTAAGCAGGAGCCATTTTTAAAAAATAAAAAGCCTTCTCATGGAACTTAAAATGAAAAACAAAGTGAACGAGATGGGTAGGGTGAGTAAGGGGAGGGACAAAAGGAGAGCGGGAAAGTCCTTGTCACCTTGACAAGATATGTATGTGCACAAAATGCTCAACTTCATTGTAAACCTTAAATTTTACGCTTATACATATCAATAAAATGGGGGGGGGAAAAGCCTGAGACTGAACTGATTAGAGTAAAAGAAAGCTCAGAAGAGCACATCAGAATGTTGGAAGACACTCTTAAATAGTGCCTAGGAAGAAACTGGCACAAGAGGCAGTTGCAGAGAGCACAGAAAGGCCTCCAACCCTCAGAAGGACCTGGGTGTAGTAGGAAGATCTCCAAGGGTGGAGAGCCCTGCCCTCAAGGAAAGGAAGCCAGGACAGGTGGGAGCGTTTTGCTGATGGGGTTGGGGTGATCATGATACCTCAGAGGCCATCAGGCTGTTAGGTCCTCCCTCACTGCCTACTCCAAGCATAGAACTCAGAGGAATTTCCACCCCTTCCAACACACCTTCATACACATTCAAAGAAATCTCTCACCTAGGCCTTTAAAGTGAAGTCCCTCAACAACAGAAACAGGAGAAGAAGATAAGGCAACAGGACCCCCACAGACATGCTAGAGACCCCAGAAATTAATGTCATGGGCCATGTAATAGTGGAACTTACAGGGAAGGAGGTAAAAAAGCAAATAAATGAGTTCAAACAAGATATTCTCAAAGAACTGCAAGCATTGATCAGTGAGCCTAAAGAGGAACTTACTAATCAAATAGTGGTCCTAGTGGAGACAAAGCATACTGAGCACAAAGCTTCTGTCACAAATAAAAAGTTGGCTGCGGTAAATGAGGAAATGCAAGGTATGAAGGAACATTTTAATAAAGAAGTGGAAATTTTGAAAAGAAATCTAGCTGTAATTCAGGATATAAAAAATACATTTGAAAGCAAGGGAAGTTAACTCAAACATTGTGAGAAAAGAATTTCAGATCTTCAAGACAAGGCTGAGAAAACAAATGCTATAATTAGGCACAACTCCAAAATTAGAAATGAGCGAAGTATCTGGATACAATATCTGATGGATGATTCAAAGAGAACCTATCTCAAAATTATGGGTGTGGGAGAAAGAGCAGAAGACAGCACCAAAGGTATAAAGAATTCATTCACTGAAATAATACAAGAAAATTTCCAAAATCTAGAAATAGAATTTAATTTTCAGGTACAAGAAGTTTATAGAACATAAATAACCTCAACCAGCAACAAGACTTGCCATGACATACCATAATCAAAACCTCAGAAATACAACATAAAGAGAGAATATTAAAAGCAGCAAAATTAAAACAGACATTATTCTACCAAGGCAAGCCCATTTGAATTACCACAGATTTCTCAATGCAAACTTTAAAGGCCAGGAGAGTCTGGAGCAAAACCTTTCAAGCTTTAAAATACAGCAAGTGTCAACTCAGGTTGTTGTATCTAGCAAAATAAGCCCTAAAAATTGATGGAGAAGTAAAAACTTTTTATGACCAGGAATTCATAAAGAAATTTGCAGCCACTAGCCCAGCAGTGCAGAAAACACTTGAAGGAATTTTTGAGAGAGATGGAGAGACAAGCAGCACCTAAAAAGCATGGAGAAAAAAAATATCAAAAAAGAAAATGTAACAAAGATATAGACTGGTATTTGAATCACTTGACTGGTATTCTTCTAA
Source organism: Ctenodactylus gundi (assembly GCA_004027205.1). NCBI lineage: Eukaryota > Metazoa > Chordata > Mammalia > Rodentia > Ctenodactylidae > Ctenodactylus > Ctenodactylus gundi. The sequence goes on from PVKB01005389.1 coordinate 90,899, forward strand.
AACAATACCACCAGTCTCATAAAATCTATGAAACTCACCCCATAATTATTATTTTAATAGTATATTAGTTTGTAAAACATAATTATATCCAACCTAGGGAACTGGCATAAAATCCTTAAAAGTATGTATGCATGAAATTAGGGATGAATAAGTAGGTAAAACAATAAACCAAATCTGGCAAAATGTTAGTAATTAGTGAAATGTGAGTAAATAATTTATGAAAGTTAAAAAACTGTGAAATAAGTATGCCATTATATCTATAGCTTTATGTGTAATATACTTATGTGATATAGATTTGGGTTCGTTTAATGTAGAAATTCATTGCATTGGTATTTGATGTAAATTTATCCTAAGAAAACTGATTGATGAATTGAAAACGTGAATGTCTTTTGAATGTACAAACATTTACCTTTTAGCATCCAGCTAAGGAATATGAAATTTAACTTCTCTCTTCCAGTCAAGATGGCAGCTGAGTAACAGAGCTGCACAATATCTCCTCATGGACTCACTTAAAAAGTTGAGAATTTAGTCACAAACCACATGTTCAATATAGCTAGGACAGGGAGGAGCACCCCAGCAATCGAAATGATGCCTTAGTTACTTTTTCATTGCTGTGACTCAATACCTAACACCCACAAATGTAGGGGAGGAAAGGTTTATTTTAGCTCACAGTTTCAGAAGGTCACAGTCCATTCAGGGGCGGCCAGCAGCAATCGAAGTACATGGGGCAGAGAGAGAGATGGAGGCAGCTTCTCACGACATCACAAACAGGAAGGCAAGTTGAGCTGGTTGAGACCAGTCCCGGTCCCAGTCCTAGTCCTCCAAGGAAGGCAGGATGCAGCTTATGTATCCTTCCAGGTCTCCCCCCGGTGATTAGCCCCTCCTGTATCCAGGAGTGGAAGGTGTGGCCACGGCACACCATTACTCCTAATTTACACGCCTTTAATCCTAACTTAACTGTAATCCACCCCTCCAGACCCGACCCCAATCCACCAACAGCACATGGTTCCATAGACAACCCATAACATTAAAATACATGAGACTTTTGGGGGACATTCCAGAGCCAAACCACAATAAAGGAGGCCAGGAGCATGTCAGAAATCCCAAAGGAACATCGAAAGCAGAGGAAAAGAACAGCAGCCAAGGAACCACCCCAGGTGGGCTGCAAACAGCTGGGAGCCACAGGCATCTGCAGACGGAGGAAAGTGCATGTGGAGCCCAGAACATCTGACAGAGCTAGGAGAGGAAGCAGCCCCCCAACAACTGAAAAGAGGCCACAGGAAGTTCATAAATTCTGAAGACATATCAAAAGTAGAGAAAAGAGCAGCTGACTGGGCACAGCCCTGAGCTGCTGGCATTTGCAGACCACAGACAAAGGAAAGCCTGGAAGCCAGAACCTCAGACTGAGGTAAGCACTGATTGGGAAGAAGTGGGTATTGTCACTGGCTAGTAGCTCCAACCTCTGAAAAATGAACCCGCAGGTAGTGCATACTACAAACACAATGTGAGCTCTCTTTAGTAAAGGCCTCATGGAGCCCAGATCAGAGTAGTGCTTGGCAGTAATACCAGGTAATGATGTAAACAGAAGCCATTTTTTTTAAATAAAAGAGCCTGAAACTGAAAGACTGAACTTATTAGAGTAAAAGAAAGCTCAGAAGAGCACACCCGGGCTTTGGGGACACTCTTAAATAGTGCCCAGGAAGAAACTAACACAAGAGCAGTTGTAGAAAGGAGAGAAAGGCCGCTGACCTCCTAAATGACTCAGTGTAGTGGGAGCACCTCCAAGCATGCAGAGTCCTGCCCTGGGAGAGGGAAGCCAGAACAGGCAAGAGAGCTTTACTGAGGGAGTTACGGTGAACAAGACACCTCAGAGGCCATCAGGTTGTTAGGTCCTCCCTCACTGCCTATTCCAAGCACAGAACTCAGAGGAATTGCAGCTCCACATTGTCATAGCCATTCAAAGAAACCTCTTGCTAGGTCTTTAAAACGAAGTCCCTTAACAACAGAAACATGGGAAGACAACAGGGCAACAGGATACCCATAGAGATGGCTAAGACCACAGAAACTAATATCATGGGCTCTGATATAGTGGAACTTACAGGGAAGGAAGTCAAAAAGCAAATAAATGAGTCACACAACCAGTTCAAACAAGATATTCTCAAAGAAATGCAAGCAGTGATCAGCGAGCTTAAAGATGAAACTTACTAATCAAGTAGCAGTCCTAATGGAGGTAAAGCTCGCTGAGCATATTTAAACCACAAATAAAAAGTTGGCTGAGGTAAATAAGGAAATGCGAGGTATGAAGGAACATTTTGATAGAGAAGTAGAAAATCTGACAAAGAAATCTAGCTGAAATTTGAAACATGAAAAATGCATGTGAAAGCAGGGGAAGACAACTCAAATATTGTGAAGACAGAATTTCAGTCTCTGAAGACAAGGCTAAGGAAACAAATGCTATAATTAGGCATAACTCCAAAATTAGAAATGAATAACATACCCAGATACAATAGCTGATGCATGATTCAAGGAGAACCAATCTCAGAATTATGGGTGTGAGAGAAAGAGCAGAAGATAGCACCAAAGGTATAAAGAATTTATTCACAGATATAATGCAAGAAAATTTCCAAAATCTAGAAAAAGAGATTAATTTTCAGGTACAAGGAGCTTATAGAACACTAAATAACCTCAACCAGCAATGAGAATTGCCACAACATATCATAATCAGACCTCAGAAATACAACATAAAGAGAGAATATTAAAGCAGCAAGAGAAAAACAGATATTATTCTTCCAAGGCAAACCCATTTGAATTACTGTAGACCTCTCAATGCAAACATTAAAGCTTAGGAGAGCCTGTAGCAATATCTTTCAAGCTTTAAAAAGCTGCTAGTGCCAGCCCAGTTTCTTGTATTCGGCAAAATTATCTTGGAAAATTGAAGAAGTGAAAATTTTTCATGACCAATATTAGAAATGGCTCACAGGAGGACTTCCGGTCAAGATGGTGGCCAAGTAACAGAGCTGCACAATGTCTCCTCATCGACCCACTTAAAAAGTCAAGAATTTAGTTAGAAAATGCGTATTCAATGTAGATAGGGAAGAGAGGAGCACCTCAACAACTGAAAGGAAACCAGCGGAAGGTTAGAAATTCCGAAGGAACATTGAAAGCAGAGAAAAAAAAATCCCAGCAGTCTAGGAAGCTGTCCCAGGCAGCTGCAGATGGAGGAAAGCTCGTGTGGGCCTGGGACATCTGATGGAGCAGGGAGAGGATGCAGCACCCCAACAATGAACAGAAGGCTGTGAGAAGGTCAGAAATCCTGAAGTCATATCGGAAGAGGAGGGAAACAGCAGCCAACTTGGCGTGGTCCTGAGCTGCCGGCATCCACAGACCACAGACAGAGGAAAGTCCAGAGCCAGAACCTCAGCCTGAGGTAAGCAGTGATCTGGGAGAAGTGGGAATTGTAGCTGGCAGCCCCAGCCTCTGAAAAACGAGCCCACAGGTGTGTAGACTGCAAACGCAACGTGCACTCCCCTAGAAAAGGCCCCCAGGAGCCCAGACAAGAAGGAGCGCTTGGCAGCCTTCACATGCAATGACATAAACAGGAGCCATTTAAAAAAGAAGAAGAAAAAGCCCAAGACTGAACCCTTTAGAGTAAAAGAAAGCTCAGAAGAGCACATCAGAGCTTTTGGGGTCACCTTCAAACACTGCCTAGAAAGAAACTGGCACAAGAGGCAGAGAGAGGAGAAAAGAGGGGGAAAAGGCTGCTGATCCCCAGAACTGCTCAGGGTAGTGGGCACACCTCTGAGGGTGGAGAGTCGGCCCTGAGGAGGGAAGCCAGGACAGGCAGGAGAGCTTTGATGAGTGGACCAGGGTGAACAAGATACCTCAAAAGGGGGACCATAGCCATGTTCCTCTCACACATGCCAGAGGCTTCCGGTGCCCTGCACACCAGAGGCTTCTAGGACAGGGAAGTCCATTGACCGTCCATCCCATAAGCCAGAGGCTTCCAGAGGCTTCCAGGGAATCCCATCACCCTGTCAATCCTGAGCCCCAGAGGCTTCCAGAGGCATCTAGGACCGAGAATTCCATCGCCCTGTCTGTTCCTTGGGCCAGAGGATTCTAGAGGCGTCTAGGACTGGGCCTTCACCAAAACCTTCCTTCCTGTCACCAGAGACAGCCAGAGATAGCAGAATCATGGGGAAATGTGGTAACAAATCTCCTACAAAAAGACCTGACATCCCAGAAGATGATACCAGGGATGCTGAAATTGCAGAATCCAAAGATGAAAATGGCAAAAATTATGGTAACTTCTGGGCCCAGAAATACATTGAATTAAAGCAGGAAATGAAAGTGATAGAGTAAGAGCTACGCCAAGACATGGCTAAGCTAAAAGCAAGCCTTGAAAAGCAACTAGAGGAGACCAAAGAAGAAATAAGCCAGAAGATAATGAAGTCAATACAAAAAATTAGAAATTCTCTCATGGCAGGTTTGGTAAGAATCTTGCTGACAGGCAGATCCAGTTTCCCTCATTCCATATCTTCCCAGACGTGGACTATTCCAAAAGCAAACCTTGAATCTGTATGAATGGTCCCCTCAGTGTCAGCAAGCAGCTTTACAGCCCAATTAAGGGCAAAGAGCTGGCAACTTGTTAAGCAATCTCCCTCTTTCTATGACAGTTAATCTTTTCCATTTAGCGCTGCATATCTATTATGCCCTTTACCCCCCAAACCTCTGGAGATGCCATCCACAAGCAGGCTGGCCTCTCCTGGGAGGGGCATTTCATGTAAATCTTGCCAGACCTTGATCTGATATTTTATAATGTCCGTAATTATTATGTCACTCTTTAGGATCACCTGTTGTTTCTGAGACCAGAAAGCTAGCTGGATTTAAACAGGCATCAGTGGTCAGAATTAAATCATCCTTCTCCAATGGTATAGCCTCATCCTTTAGAATTCGTGAATCTGTTAACTGACATCCAGCTTTTTGGATTTGAATAACTTGGACTTGATGAGGCGTGCTCACCTTAAGGTCACCCCCAAAGGTGAGCTTTCTGCTTTCCTCCACCAATAAAGCAGTGGCTGCTGTGGCCTGTACACATTTGGGCCAGCCCCTTGAAATCGGATCTAATAATTTTGACGTGAATGCAACCACCTGCCATTTTCCTTCCCAGGCCTGGGTGAGCACCCCAACTGCTGTGCCTCAGTCCACTGTAACAAGCACGTGGGAAGGTGTCTCTGGAGACGGCAGTGCTGGAACCAGGGCTAGATCGCCTAAGCTCTCCTAGCATGTTTACCTTTTCTGCATCCCCTGAAGGGGTCTGGCTCTCCTTCTGGCAGCTTAGGATAAAGGTCTGTAGTTTTCTGAGGGAGTCAGTTCGGTGTTTGTAATAACCCACCAGTCCTAGAGATTTTCAGAGCTCCCTCTTTGTCTTTGGTCTAGGGGAACTCACAATTCCCTCAGTCATCTCTGGATTCCTTTTGCCTTATTTCATTATTAAGGTAACTCAAATATTTAACTTCCAATAAACTGTAATTTACTTTTTAAGATATGCAGCCCCTTTTAACCCAACAAATTTAGCAGGCTTACTGTAGTCCTTGAAACCTGATGTTTAGTTTTATCTGATAGCAATGAATCATCCACATAAAAGATTCGCCCCTGGAGGACAGGGAACTCCTCCAACATGGACTCAAGCATTTAGCCAAATAGGTTATGTGCTGCAGAGAATCCTCGGGGAAGCACCATCCACCCATAGTGTTTCCTACTAATTATCGTTTTCCCATTTGAAGGCAAAGAGGTTCCTGCATTCTGGGTCCAGTGGACAGGCCAGAAAGCATCCTGTGAGTCTATCATACTAAACCATCTGTGGTCTGCAGGGAGCGTACTTAAAAATATAGGTTTGGGACTCCTGGATGTCTGCTTTTAATTACTTGATTTTTTTTTTTCTTCAGGTCCCACCTTTAGATTTATCAAAGGCTCTTGTTAGGACTTCATTGTAGGGAACCCCTGGTACCCCTGTTTTTCATCAAGAGCCACAAAGGTATTCACTTCTTTCTCCCTTCTCTATAGCGGGCATTTCCTCTTAAGGTGGCCCAGCTTTCTGTATCTATAGCAGTTTCCTCCCACCCTCCTGGTCTCTTTCCGGCTTTGACTGGATTTCCCAGCTTTCCCAGGCATACTGGGCCACTGCTTTTAACCACCTTTTCTGTAATAGCAACTATGAACCTTGCTTTTTGTTTCTCTGCATCCTGTTCCATAAACAGTGTTTGAGCCTCCCTTAAGAGCTCTTCCATAGACCTTTTTATTCCCTCCAACTTTGTAAAAAAAACAAAAACAAACAAACAAAAAATCTCCCTTTTTTTTTTTTACTATCCAGCCAAACTCCTAGTTACAAAGTTAGTTCAAAGCCTCCAATCATTGGAATTCCATAGATACTCAAAACCCACCCTGGCCTAAAAGCCAATTTCCTAATATAAGAGGAAGGAATAGAACAAGAGGCCTCACTAGTCCTGCAGCAGCCACTGTTGCCTGAGGATTTGTCCTGCTGAGGTGACAGGTAAACTGGGAGCCAATAGAGACCTTGCGTTTCCTTTCCAGGGACCACAACTGGGGCTCTAGACCAAGTGTCCTTTAATCCTGGGTACAGCGAGTTCCTGAGTGCCCTGTCTTGCCACGTTTAACATATAAAAGCCTTGATTACCTCCTGGTGCAGGAAGGAGCTCCCAGCCTCCTTCCCCTCCCTCCCTTTCCTTCTTTTAGGTTATCAGTGAGAATTCCAGCTCCCAAAGATGTTTATTTTTTCCACTATCTGGTAGCAAAAATCTCATGCTTTACTCTCTCTCTCTCTCTCTCTCTCTCTCTCTCTCTCTCTCTCTCTCTCTCTCAGATCAAATGGAAACCTTAGGTTACTTATGGGGATTGGGCATTTAAGCCAAATATTGGAACTGTGGAAGCTTTATGACTCCATTTATAATTAACTCCCTGAGGTCTGGCATTTGAGCCTGTCCTGGGGTCATTATTATCCCAGCCAGATCCGCAGTAGGGAATGTGCTTTCCGGTCTGCTTGGAGGATACTCTCTCCCACATAGTAACTGATGCTCTCCAAATCATTCCCCCTTTTTTTCCTTGAACAAGATCTAATATAGACATTAATTCAGCCCAGGTATAAACTTCTCAACACAAAGTCTCTCCCCTCTTCACCCTTGAGTTGGTAAAGAATGGGGTCTATCCTCAGGGCATCTTCTTGCAGCACTAATGTCTTTAATTTCCCTTCACTCTTTGGTTCCACCACTCTAGGCCCTTTCAGTTTGACCAAACTGTAAACTTTTTGTATCTTTTTGTTTGTTTGTTTGTTTTTCTTACCCCTTGTATAAGAATGATCCTACCAGAATTTTAACATTTTTTTCCCAGTGGACTCCAGGGGAATTTGGGAGTATCTTGATTTTTTATGTGAATCCATTTTCTCCCCGGTAAGCCTAGAATTTTTACTTCCCATCCTCACACAATTTAATTTTGAATTTTTTAACCAGAGAATGCTCAATTTCTCCCCGTTTTGTGTTGGAGGTTTCTCACTAACTTCTACCACTCTCAGAGAATGGTTAACCTCTCATATTAGAGGTTTTTCACAAACTCCTATTGTTTCCAGAGAAAGTTCAACCTTTCATACTAAAGGTTTTCACAAACTCCAAAGTCCCCCCAGTTGCGGAGGGTATTCCCTTGTCGTCAAGGCGGTAGTATGAGGATTAACCTTTTTCAACTTTCCTACCTTGGTCCATGCATGAAGTTTTTCTGGCTGGCTGAGGTTTATTTTATTTTATTTTTTTAGTATCATCCTCATTGTCTCTAATTGTAATCCATCTCAGGCTTTTTTTTTTTTTTTTAATTGAGACAGATTTGCTCTCTGTAGTCCAGGCTGGTCCTGAACTCACTATGAAGCCCAGTCTGGCCTTGGACTAAGGGCAATCCTCCTGCCTCAGCCTCCCAAGTGCTGGGATTACAGGCATGTGCTACCATGCCCACCTTATGTGGTGCTAGGGAATCGAACTTGACTTAGCGCTTGATAAGCAAGCACTTTAACCCTTTAAATGCTGAGCCATTCCTCCAGCCCCCATCTCAGGCTTTTTATGGCTCTGTGAGTGGTTAGACAGCACCCCCCCCCCCCCCCCCCCCCCCGCCCAGGCACAGCAGGCCACCTAGAAACTAGATAGGGGATTTCTTCTTCTTCTTGGGGTGTCCCCCTCCAGTAGGCTCATAAATCCCAAACAAGCCCCCGGATTGATAGAAGAGGTTCACAGAAGTTCATCTGTCCAAACAAAGGATGGATGTGTGAGACA
>PVKB01005390.1:0-24229 GCA_004027205.1 Ctenodactylus gundi
GGGGGGGGGGGGGGGGGGGGGGGGGGGGGGGGGCGCTACACCTCAACCACAGCCAGCGCCTGGGGGAACCATTCCCAGCCTCCTGTCTGCGTCTGTCCTAGGGTGACTTCGGGGAGAGAGTCCTAGATTTGAGTCCCTGCTCTGCTCTTCATAATGACTGCCCCCATGTTCCCTACAGGGTGCTGACAAGTGCCTCTTAAAGGACACCGAGAGGGGCTGCAGGAACAGCACAGGGATCAGAGCGCAGCAAGTACAAGGCCATGAGTTCAATTCCCCAGCAACACATAAACCAGACAGGGTGGCACAGTCCTGTAATCCCAGCTCTGGGGAGGCTGAGGCAGGAGGATTGTTGTGAGTTCGAGGCCGACATGAACTACGTAGTGGATTTCAGAACAGAAAGCCTGGACTACAGGGTTTCAAAAGGAAAGTGAATAAATAAAAGATGCAGAGGGAAAATAAAGTTATGTTAAGGTGTGAGGGGGAAGGTGGGCAGTTCAGCCACTGTGCTCCGTGCGTCAAGCAGACCAGGCCACCACACAGACGGGGTCTCTGCAGCCACGCACATTAACACAGCAGCACTGGATGCGGGCGGAGGCCATCATGTCCCGAAGGAGAGCAAGGGCTTACCGCCAGGGTCTCACGTGTTTTTCACGACTGCATCAGGTTACAGTTCACAGACTGTAAGAGAGGTGATCAAAAGATGTGATGATTAAATGTTTTAAAAGTTCGAACAGTAAAAGACATATTGCCATTAAGTTCCCTCGAGGTGGTTTTCCTCTGATGTGGACGGGATCTGGGGCTCCCCCAGGAGCCTCATGTGTTTGAACACAGTGGAACAACCGTGGAGCTGTGTAGTGTTGGGAGGTGGGCCCGGCTGGAAACGGGCAGAGGCTGGGGGTTTGACCTAGAGGGATTGTGCCGACTTGTTGAGACTGGGAGGCACCTAAGGCAGAGCTTTCGGGTGTGCGCTGCTGACCGATGGACCCAGAAGTGAGGCAGAGGCACCCACTCTTGGTTCCAGGGTGGGGGTGGAGGGCAACCGGAATGTTGAACTAAATAAAGGATTGTGATAGCTTCTTCCTTGGCAGGCTCTGGCCTGGCCCGAGTCTTTGGCCATTGGACAGTGACAGGGTTCTACCTCTCTTGGCTTCTGTCTACAGTGGGCTCCCCAGCCTCTGCCACCTGCCCTAAATGGACCGTGTGAGACTTTCTGAAACTGTGAGCTAAGCTGTGGATGTTGAGTATTTTGTCCCAGTAATGGGAAAGTAACTAAGACACACACCTGCCGCACGTTCTTGCTATTTTCCGAGGCAGTTCTGGGAGTCCTCATTCCCGAGCTCCTTACAAAGTGTGTTCAGAAACACAGTGAGTGCTGCTGCCCAGTGCCACCCAACAGAAATGCAGGTTTGTAAAGACATGATAACGTGTCCTCACTCGCCTTTATCCCCAGATCTGACACTGTGTAACTTTTGGCTCCTCCCCAAATCAAAATGACCATGAAAGATTTACATTTGGAGTCAATCAGACATAAAGAACAGGCAACCAAAGACCCTCATGTAAGAGGACTTCCTGAGCTGCTTCAGAAAGTGGCAGAGCAGGGGAATACATGGATTTGAAACTCTTTGAGAAGGATTAATGACAACGTGTCTTCTTACTGCAATAAATTTTAAAAATTTAAATATACACCACACTTTCCTTCATACCTCATACAGTTCAGCCACTCAGCGTGTGCTGGTCAGTGGATTTTATATTTTCACAGATATGTAGAAACTCCACAGTTAATCTTAGAGCCTTGAATCACCTCGGAAACAACTTCATTCCTTTTTCTATCACCTTTCCATTTTTCCTCTCCGTTCCCTTGGGAATTGCTAATCTACTTTGTGTCTGCATCGATTTTCCTACTCTGGACTTTCACATGAATGAAATAACAAGACATGTGCCACTGTGGCTGGCTTCTTTCACTCAGCATGCTGTTTTCAAGTTCACCCACATTGGTGCATACATCGTTCCTTCATCCTTTTCTATGTCGAAGCGATATTCTATTGTTCCGACAGATGACATTTCTTCCTTCATTCATCCGTTGGTAGATGCTTGGGTTGCCTCCACCTTTTGACTGTTATGAATCATTACAAGTGTTATATTAAACACATCGAACCGCCCTCCCAAAGGTGAAATCATAGGTGAGAGGAGGGCAAGGGGAGTTAGAAAATGATCGACGTTTGTGCTGGGGTGCGTATGTGAGCTAAAAGGAACCTCTCCTCCATTGAGTTATGAGCGTCAGGCATTGTGTTCAGTAATGAGAACGTGACAAAGGCAGCCACACACCGTATCTCTATGATCAGAGCCACACACGAGACTGTAGGCATCAGCCTTCCTGTTCCCAAGAGGGCATGTGTCTACAGAGATGCGCAGCAGGAAAGGGCAGAGTAAGCAGCAGACACCAGCTCAAGGACCGGTCACCTCTGGGAGAGTGGGAGCCTTCTTGGCCTCCCTGACATCAGAGCCTCAGGTCTTGGGCTGGTGACACAAAAACAGTGCCCATAGCCGACAAGAAGCCAAGATGGGGAGGGTGTCCCGAGCTGTGGACTTAGGATGAAAGCTGGGCAGTCTCCAGGAAAATTACTTGAGGCTCAATGTCACCATCTGTGGTTCACGGTAGAGATCCCTCCCTCGAGACATTATGATTCTACCGAATGCCGCATGTGTGTCCTTGACTCTTTTAACCAGAAGGGGCCATTCTCAGATGAATTTGTAACTGCAGGAAGTGGTTGTCCCTGGCGCTGTACATGAACAGGTGATGACAGGAGCTTGGGGTGAAAGTAGGCATGAGTAGCGAGCAAGCAGCCCTGGGACCCCGGAGACACGTGCGGAGAGTCTGCACCTGCCAGCTGCCCATCACGGAGACACAACACGCGGCACCACAAGTCAGTGGAGGGCAGGTTTCTGGTGGATTCGCTGTGTGTTCTGCTGGCTCTGAGGCAGAAATGGCATGGGGGAAGGCCGCGGTTGGGGAAAGCTCCTCACCCCAAGACAACCAGAGAGCAGAGAGAGAGAGGAGAAGCAAGAGACAAGAATCGCCCTTGCAGCCACACCCAGGTGCCCCTGAAACCTGAGACTTCTGAGTGATGCTTTAGACCAAGACCAAGACCGTAGACAGAGGCCTTCTAAAGGAAGACGCAGGGACTTCGAGTCAAATTTCAAATCCAAGATGGACCATTTTCCTCTGAAAATGTCCAGTGTTTTAAGTGTAACCTGTGGTAGAAAAGGAAGGATCCCAGATGTTGGGGCACCACCTAACCATCCAGACAAACTTCTGAAAGCTCCAAGTCTGTGCCTCTTGAGATCGTGTCATAATAAGGCGGGGACGATACCCAAGTGCATTTGTAACATGCCTTAGATGCTGGAGGGCTGGAGTCTTGGGATCACCTTTGCACAAGTGTAATTGAGAAGTGACGGAAAGTTGTGGTTAAGATTTGATACCTGAACAGCAATGAGGAAGTAACATGGCTCACTAGTGAGTCACTAAATTTGGAAAAATCCCAAACAACTGTTATACCTTAAGCCATATCCACAAATGCTAATAAGAATGTGAGGAACACTTCTGAGTGGCACTTACACGCTAAGGTGTGGCCAGCCACTGCTTTTGTTTATGTTATTTTAGCAGTGGCTGCTGAGACCCCTTGGGTGAACATGTAGTGAAGAAAATGCTCACACACAACAGGCTCTGTTTCTTTGTCCTTAGACACACCCTCAGTGCTTTGAAACAAGGTCTCGATCTGTAGCTCAGGCTGTCCTGAAACTCACAATCCATCTGCCTCAGCCTCCCAGAGTGCTGGGATTACCGGCATGCACCACCACACCCAGCTTATGAGGTGCTGGGAATCAAACCCAGGGCCTTGCACGTGCTAGTCAAGCACTTTAACCTCTCGCTATTCCTCCAGCCCCTCAGTGCTTACTGCGTCATGAAGTCATTTCAATGTGAAATTGCACCATTGTCCTTTGACCCTTGTTCTGGACATATTTACGCTCCTTATCAGGGATAACACTCAGTAAGGCAAGACATGAAAATCCACTCGCAGGAAGAATCCTATTGACAGTGACTTCAAGCCTGCCCTTCTCTCCGTTGTCGATAAGATAAGATGATAAAAAGCAGTATAGATCCCAGGAAAATGGGGAAAAATCCCTGCTGGCAGGGGACGCAGGATGCTTCCAAAGAGGTAAACATAACGTTTAGACAAGGTCACCCGCGGAACACACGGGGGCGGGGGGGCAGATGGGGATGAATGCACTTGCCTATGATAACACACTCTACAACCAGTGGCGCCCAACCTTTCTGCGGTGAGGGACAGGTTTAGTTGAAGACCACCGACCCAAGGAAGGGGAGGGGTGGGCCTGCCCTGACATAGCTTGTCGGTGTGCGGCTTGGAAATGACAGCAGCAGTCAGAGAGGAGCAGAGAGCAAAGCTCCACCTTCTGTCAGTCGGTAGCGGCTTTACAAGCTTCCTGCCCAAGCCCCCCCGCCCCAGGTCCAGTCCTTCCAAGGCCGTGGACCAGCTGGGGGGTTGGGGTCTCTCTCCCTCTGCACCTTTCCTCCCAGCACAGATTCCTTCTAGCTTTGCACTGGGAATGCCAGCTTTCCTCCTCCTAGTTAGAACTTGAGATTCAATCAACAAGATGTCCCGTCTTTTTACAACGCCAAAACGCAACTCCACTCTCCTAAACCCATCTCAGAATCACCATTTTGAGAAACTGTTAAAAATACAAACTGGGCTGAAGATTTAGCTCAGTGCTAAAGCCCTGGGTTCCACCACCAGTCTATTTTTTAAAATGGTTCCAAACCCTCTGGCACACGCCCCTGTGACCAGCTCACCCAGATCTGGGGTGATGGTGACTGCAATAAAACAACTTCGGGGAAGATAATGAACAAGTCTGTCACTTGAGCCAGCCCCGTGGCAGGGAGAGCACAGAAGCCTTGTCAGACAGAGATCTTGTGAATGCAGTTTGCCTTGATTTATCTTTATAAAACCCTGCTGAGGGCTTCCCTCTGTCTTGTCTCCACACTGAGAGCTGGTAGTTTGGTTCTGTTACCTGACACAGAGGCTCAGAAAACCTTAGGTGGCACTTATGTTGCCTGTACAGGCTCCAGAGACATATGGTTGCAGATATGGGGTCCCAGCAGGCAGAATCAGTCCTGCAAGTAGGCCAGGTGCCCACTTTGTTCATGAGCTCGTGTCACTCCAGTAACATGTGCACACGTGTCTGTGGCCGGCATAATTTTATCAGGATGACGCAGAGTTCTAGTGACCTTCTTGGAACCACTGTGAAGGACTGTGGGAGGATACACCTTACAAAACACAGACACCAAATCTCAAGTACCCTATGAGCTGGAAACCTTATGTAGGCTGACACAAAGTGACCCTCATGATCCTTTAAATAAAAAGCAATAATAAAATGTATGAAGCTTGGCCTAGGGACACAAGCCTACATCTCAGCACTCTGGGAGGCTGAGGCAGAGAGATCACAAGGTTGAGTCCAACCTGGGCATCACGACAGCTTAGCAAGACCCTGTGTCAAAATCAAAAATAAAAATGGGCTGGGGATGTATCTTAGTGTGAAGGCCCTGAGCTCCATTTCCATATTACAAAAAATAAAAAATAAATACATAAAAATTACAGTTACTTCATCTTCCTATGTAGAAGCCCACTATCCTCCTTCTTCAGACCCTTCTTGCCAACTCAATGCTAATAAAATCCCAGCCTCCATGTGAAGCAGATTCCAAAAACACCTGGCATATTGGCTGCATTCCTTGGCCTTTTCCTTCCATGGGCCATTGCAAAGGACTTCCAAATTCAAAGGCCCCAGGGAGAGGAAGGCTGGAGAACTCTGATGTGTCCAGGTACATGGCCTTCTCTGACTTCTATCCATCGCGTCACCTTCGGTGAGTCCAGAAAACGGAAGCACTTGGCCCACAGTGGGCAGCTGGGTTGGAGAGGCCATATTTTGTTTGTCCACTCATCGGTCAAAGGACACTTGGCATTGCATCATATGTTGGCTTTTTCTGAAGAAACTACTACAAATGTTGGTTGAAGTTCCCACCTCCAATTTTTAGAGTATCTCACCCAGAAGTGGAATTACTGAATCATGGTCTGTCTTTTTAATAGTCAGTGACTAATTACCACTTTGAAATTACGATAAAATGAGTTCCAAGTGACCTTTCATAAATCCAGCTGGCGGGTGCTTTGGGTGGGTGCTTTGGCTACTTGTGCTGTATTATCAAGACTCTGCATGGGTTACTGATGTGGCTACTGGACAGTCCCTATCTCGGGAGTGTGCCTTGCCTTTCTGCCTCTGGGTGTGTATGTGCACGTGTGTGTGTGTGTGTGTGCACGTGTGTGTGCGCGTGTGTGATTTCCCTTTGTTATTGCTGGTTTTCGTCATTTGTCTGCTTGACTTTCGGAAAGCTAATGTGTCTTTCTCAGCTTGAAGGCAGCCTGGAGATGTTCAGGAGGAAGTGCTTCTGGGAAAAACCTTCAGCAAATGGAGGGTTCGAGTGAGCGAGTAAGTCCCACAGCTTCCAAAACCCTGTGACATGTCCCCATGATCCGGGGTTTTCCTGACATAATCCCTCTCAGACCTCTGCAGTGGTAAGAGCTCAGCAGTGTGAACTGACCTTTACCCCCAGCCCCTGTGGTTTGCTCTGTCTACTCTCAAGTCAACCACCTGCACCAAGCTCCACCCTTAGACTTGGTTCCAAGGTGAACCCAAAAACAAATGATACAAACTCTCAGCGGGCCACGTGGACAGGTACCAGTTACCAAAAGTTTAAAAGGCTGGTGTTCTATACAAAAAGGGCTTGATGGTGTCATGTCCTGGATCTATTATCCTTCCAGAATTGAAGGCTTCTAAGCTTTGGAACAAGATTCTGCCAGGTCATAACAAAGGAAAGAAATAATGTTTTTTCTTACCTAAGCCAGGGAGGAGCGATAACAGAAAAACTGCAGATGTGCAAGGAAATCCAACAAGTGAAAGATGTCTATTTGTACTTACTGCCAACCTAATAACCGCAGAGGCTTATGGGAGTGGTGAAGACACTTTTCATGATGACCAGTTTTACTGCCATTTCTGAACTCATGATGTAGACACAACCTTGAGATTTGCCTAAACCCTAACTTTATAAAATGCACGGTGTCACTGGGGTACTTTCCCGCTGGCTTTAATTGCTCTCCAGTTGATATTTCACATCTAATTAGCTTGGCTTCTTCAGAGCTCATGGAAGCCTCTGAGCAGGCGCATGCTGGCAAACTTATTTATTATGTGCATCTACATTTTCAAATGAAAAGGTCATATAATCAAGATGGCTGATGTTAATAAGCTCTGCTTAATTTCATATTTTATCATCCTTTGAATCCTCCCAGGATTGAATGCCAAGGCAGCTCTTCATGGAGGTAGCTGTGATTACTTACCTGTTAAATTGTCACAGTTCTCTTACTTTTAGACAACTGGAGTTTTCAAGAATATTGGGAATTATGGGTAATTCTACTGCATATCTCCTGCTCATTTGTTGTGTACCACATCACTGTAGTCAAACCAAGCAGAAGTTGATATTTTGTCTTTTAATTTCCATCTGCTTTATAGGATGAGGGATGCCCCTACACAGATTGATATGTTGAAATAATAATCCCTCAAGTTACTATTTGGAGATAAGTCTGTGATGGGTTGAAGTAATTGCCAACTTGAGTGGATTAAGAGGAGATACTTGCAGAGGTGATTAGATTATGGGTTAATCCACTTTATTACTAGCTGACTGTGCTCTGAGTTGGTGGGGCCCTGATGGAGGTGGGGCCCAGATGCAGGTAGGGGCTTGATGCAAACAGGGTCCCTGATGGAGCTGGGTCACAGGGACGTGCCCTTGGCGGGTGTGTCTCCTGCTGGGGCTCTCACCCTGTGCTCTGAACTCCAGGTCCCGTGAGGTGACCAGTTTTGTTCCACCGTGCCTTTCTGCCTTGGAGCCAGCTGACTGTGGATTGAAACTTCTGAAACAGTGAGCCAAAGTGAACCACTCTTCCTTTTCTTGTTTTTGGTATTTTGTTTCAGTAGCTTGATAACACAGAGTCTTTAGGGGGTGATTAAGGAGGCACGACCCACCCAGACACATTCAGGAGCATGATTTAATCTCTCAGGTAGCTCCAACACCAAGCAACTGGCACAATTACACTTAACCATCCAGGCAATCTATTGGCATTTGTACTTGAATCCCACAGAGCAGTAAGAAAAATAACTAATTCTGACACATTCTCTCTTTGTGTCCCCTTTTCCCAGAAGTGCCCCAGGCCTGGCTGGCCCTCCACCCTCATCCCGCCCAGGCCTCCCTCCTGAAGAAGCAGCAATACTGAACTTGCCAGCTTCCTACAAACCTAAAAAAGTGAATGAATGTGGCCTATCTGTGGCCCCATGAGGACCACACTGGTTCTGGGTGGAGGCAGAGCCCACAAATTTGCACCTTTTTGGAGACCATCCTGCCTTTGTATGGTGTCGCCACTGGATCCTACCCAAATGCTGAAATAAGACATTCGACATGGTGTGCCCACTTGTGCACCCCTAGTAACTGCGATGTCCTCACCTCCCACCCAGAAGGTGAGGTCTCTCATTTCCCTGAAGCAGTGTGGGACGTTATCAACACCCATCTCCTGGGGGGCGGGGGTACTCGGGGAAGGTTGGGCACCCAACTAACCAGCCACCTGCAATGGAAGGAGACGAGGAATGACTCCACTAGAGCTATGAAGGAACCACAGGGTGGAGGGTGGGCAGAGTGGAGTTGCCACCTAGACTCCAGCTTCCCAGGAAACTCGTCCAAGCCCGATTGGGACCCAGCATGGAGAGGGAGAGGAGACACGGGGCAAAAATCAAGATGGGGCAAGGAATAAGATGATTTTTACAGCAGGATAAAACTTGACGCAAAACAAAAGTGAACTGCAGCCGTCTCCCCTGCTAGGAAATGGGGTAGTTCAGTGCCAGGTGAGGGAACCAACGGTCCCTCCACGGCCCCACCCCAAACGGAAACCTTCGCATGGAGGGATTAAAGAATGATGGAGAGGAACGGGCTGCTCTGCGTAACCATGTAAGTGAGACCACGGGCGCCCCCACGGGCAGTTCAGAATCCACGTGAGGGGGGATGTGGAAATGGGTGCAGAAGGGCTGCAGAGGGGCCAGAGGGAGAGCGGGCTCCAGGACCCAGTGGGAGACACGGGCCTTCCTCAGCAACACTACCCCCGAGGACAAGCCCCGCTGCTGGCCGGGGCAGACGGGGGCATCGTGGTAGCTGGAACTCTTCCCATCCTGTTGATGAAGATAATCATTTTCTTCCCAGAATCACACCCCTAGCTAGCTCCGCGGCATCAGTAAGATCGTCCGTGCGTTATGTCCCTAGTGGAGGAGCTTCAGGACAGCGGTGCAGAATGCGCTCAGGTCAAGAGCAAGAGAAAGCAGAAGGCTAAGAAACACGGACAAAACACGCGATGACGTGCGAAAACAGTGACCCGTGCTCTGGAGAACAGAGAGCATTAGCAGAGGCTTGGAAACAGATTGAGATTATTTTCACAGCAGCTGTAACAAGACACTATGAACACGGTCAGCACATATTCGCTATCTTAAGAGTTCTGGTGGTAGAGGACTCACTGGGCTAAAATCATGGTGACACCAGGGCTGGTTTCATCTGGAGGCTCTAATGGCAGAACCCTTTCCTTGTTATTTTCCAGTTCCTAAATATTGCCTCTAGAGAGCATTGTCCTCTGAATCCTAATCAAAGCCCTTCCACCAGCACGGCTCGACCGAGAGTGGAGGATGTTTCTGATAAGGACGCGGAACACACGCTTTTCCCAAAGATCCTCCCTGTAGCTGATCTTGCTGTGGCTGTTTTAACCTGACACCTATAAAACCAGTAGCTCAGCAAGGTTTGCAGGGCTGCAGCCTGAAAGCTGTCCACTGCCCTCAAAGCCCGAATCACCTTCCTCTTTCTCTGCCAAGCTGGTCTACCCGAGCCGTTGTTTGGGCCGCCAGCCCCCTGTCAGTTTGGAGGTAGACTGTGCCTTTTATGTTCCTTCTGGAAATGTGCACACGTCCGCATTCTCAGGCTGGGGGCGGATCAGCCCAACCTCTGCTTTCCTCTCCTGACTCACGCACTCATCCTTCTCTTCCGAGAAAGATCCTCGTGACCGCATCGGCCAAACTCGGCCCAGCTTCACACCCTCATCTCAAGGTTCTTAGCATCCTCCCATTTGTGAAGTCCATCGGCCATGTGAATTAACACATTTGCAGGTTTGGGGATTCTGGTGTGGGCATCTTTGGGGACAAAACCAGAGACTAACCACAGAGGCCTTCTTACATTGTACGATTTGGGATAGTAGGAATCTAACATGACTTGAGACAAGCTTATTTTTCCGAGTTACAGGGTCCACTGCGGCATTAAGAGGATGTTGTTGTGTATCTGAGGATCCATTGAGTGACTGGGGTGGACAGACACAATTGTCAGTCCTCAGAGGTTGCCAAGTGTGATTGCACCTGCAAGCACATTGTGACCCCCAAGCACGCTGTCACAGGGGCACAGAGGGATAAAGGTCTCATCACCTGCTCAAAAGTAATGGAGTTTATAATTCTTTGAGAAATCTTCTGCAGAATGAGAGAAAAAAGCAACTCAGCATCAGCAAGTGTTCATGCCCTCTAAACTCTGCCCATGGGCACAGCCCACTTCAGTGTGCTCATGGCATCTAGGCGCTCAGTCGTTATCTCCATGCTTCATTTACATCGTGTAGGCTTATCTGCGGCATTTCCCGCCCCACTAGGTCCCCATAGCCAATGGTGGGAGCAGCTCCCCATTTCCTGTGCTCACGTTTTCATTTGCCAGCTTCTGAGCTGTCTCTTCTGCTTTTTTCTCCCAAATAACAAGTTACTAATTTGTAAAAACATGTTCAGATCAATGACAAGATTTTGAAGAACCACATAGTGGTCCTGGCGTATTTGCTTCTTCCTGAAAGACCTTCTGTTTCTCTGCCCAGCTGGTGATCGGTAGGCCCGCCGCGGCACTCATCACAGGCCACGGAGCAAGGGTGCTTCCTTCATTCCAGGGAGCTGGATGCCCTCCTAGTGCCTTGGGACCATGGGAGTCATGCAATCACTGTCTGGAAAGCCAAAGTGAATGTAGAAATTACACTGACTGTTGCTATACCTTCTTTTTCCGTGGTGGTCGTTATCCTAGCACACTGGTGAGGAGGAAACGTCTGGAGCCATGCAGCTGATGTACAGCAGAAGGCACTGAAGCTTAAACCTTCAGACTTCAAGGTCAGCATGTTTAGTGCCACTTTCAGAATTCTTTACATGAGATATACCAGCTGAGGAACACACTGTTATTGGAGATAGATATTTCTTCTAGGGGTGAATAGCCAAAATTATATAAAATGAAATTTTCCCGTAGTAAAATTGAGTTGCGATAATGACAGTGGTGATGGTGGCGGCGGCGGTGACGCTAATGGGGTGGCAGTGGCAGAACGGTGGTGATGACGAAGGTAATGCCGGTGACAGCAGTGGCTGTCTTAGTTACTCGTTGCTGGGACGGAACACCTGATATCCACCACTTAAGGGAGGAAAGATGTATTTAGCTCTCAGTTTCAGAAGGTCCCAGACAGTTCATTCACAAGCCGCCAGCAACAGCGGCAGCACATGGCAGAGAACGGAGAGCCCCTCAGCCCCTGGCGGGAGCCCAGGAAAGAGAGAAGCTAGGGCAGCATCAGGAGACTCCGGCAGGGCCAGAACCTGCCCAGGAAGATTCTGTGACGTTTCTTTTTCCTTCCTTTACCTAGCTCAAGCTTCCAGTCGGCCCCCACGCCCAGGGCGGGTGCCCCTCACAAGGGAATAGCACACACCTAGAAGCTCTGCCCTGGGCCTCACCTCTATAAACCGACAATCCCTTCAGATCAAGCCCCAGACACCCACCCCTTCCAGCCAAGCCTCACTTCCCAAGAGCACAGGCTTCCACGGTTACCCCACTACCTCCAAGTACGTGAAGCTTTTGGAGGGCGCTCCAGATCCAAACCACAGCAACAGTGGTGGAGCTCATGGTGGTAACGGTGACCAGCCCGGTGGTGATGGTGGCGATGACAGGCGTGGGGATGACAGGGGTAATGGTGGTGGCCGAGAGGTGGCGGTGGGCGGATGGCATTGCTAACCGTGGTGATGAAGACGGTGCTTGTGGTGGTGGGGGTGACTGAGGAGCTAGACTTCAGTAATGTGAAAAAATGTAATTATTTTGAAAATAAAAGTAAAAGCATGCCTCTTCCAACCTTCTTGGTCAATATATCCAGCAAGACTGAAGAACCACCACGCGCGGCCGCCTCTGCCCACGTCTGGATATGCACGTGTTTGTGTTTGTTCCCTGTCTAACTGCACAGCTTCTCCCGAGGGCCTGCCTAATGAGCAGAATCTCAACCCCAGATAGGGTTTATCAAATTGCGTTTCTCCAGTTGAAAATTCTCTTTGATTTCCTTGAGGTCAGACGAATAAGAAAAGAAATGAAATTTTTTCTTTTTCCATTTATAGAAAAATACGCCTGAGAATGGATGGCTAGTAGTGAACTCAAAGCTTCTGGAACAGAACACAGAACTTGATGAATATATGTGTTCTGCTTCGGGAGAGATACACGTACATCTTCATAAATATCTTCTTTTCTTGTTGGGAAATAGAAATTGTATATTTTTCTACTAAAATTCAAAGTAGAATTTCTACTTATTTAAAACTCTAAAACAAAGCCATCTCGCCTCTACTCCCCTGATGAAACCTGCCTAGGCATCTGGTGCCTATGAATTTTAATAATTCCTTTCTTTAAAAAGTTTCCTTCTCTCTCCCCCTCGGCATGGGAGCATTTGTTCCCAAGCTCTCTTTTCACCATCACATAATCAGAATAACAAACACGAGTCTCTGTCTTTCAGCCCGAGGCTGGGGAAAGTCTCTGCCCACGGAATCTTCCGGGGCCTTTGATAAACAATCCCAGAGGACATCCCGCCTGCCCTGTAAGCTTCCGTGGTCTCTGCATTTTTCTTTTCCAAAAAAGATGAAACTGAAAAATGTATTAGAGAAGCAAACGTGGCGCCTGCGATTACATAACAGGATGTCAGATCTGACACGGGCCGGGGGAGGCGGACCACAGAGAGAGACGCGGGAGAAACTTGGCTTCAAAGAGACCTTGTGTTCCTAAAAAAATTAGAAGCAACACCTCCTTCCTTTCCCGTCATCTGTTTTGGGAAAAGCATGATTTGTCACAGTGGTGTGACGGGCAGCGCAGATGGCCTCCTGGGAGGGCCAGCTTTCTCCCAGCGGTGGCACCTGGAAGCCATGTTTGCACCTGCCTGGTTCTCCCCTTCCACAACCCTGTACGTCAGGGTGTGTGTAAGGAGCCGGGACACGAATACACATCCTGGGGATCATGCTATAATAAAATAAAATCGGCATTTCGGTGGAGTGGCTAACTGTTGAGCAGATGAGAGAATCCTAGCTATTGCTCTATTTCTTCATTTAAGGAAATCCGATCGAAATGTGTCTGGAACCGGGTATGATGACACAAGCCAGTACTTCCAGCCCTTCAGGAGGCTGAGGAAGGAGGATGACAAGTTCAAGTCCTTGCAGGACAACTTGACTAGTTCGCAAGATCCTGCCTCAAAATAACAATAAAGTTTTACAAAGGGCCAAGGGTGTTGCTCAGTGTGGAGACACTGGGTCCAGTGTCCATGCCAGGACAAGAAGTCTGAATGCCTAAGTAGGTGACCTCCAAATTCCTTCACATGTAACACCTCATGATGTTAGAAAATTATCAGGGATGAAATTAAACAAAAATTATACACACATATGAATTTTATGTGTATTTATACAATAAATAGTTTTATACTATCGGACTACCTTGTAAATTTTATTTGAAATAATTTCTCCTAAGTTCTTAAAACCTTTACTCTTTGAAATTCTTTAACCCTATTAAATTGATTCTATGGCGCCACTGAGAAAAAATAAAAAAAAAAAAAACAAGAAAAGAGAAAGAATGTGGTCAGCCAAAACAAAACAAAACAGATACTTCACCGTGGTCACCGCACAGCTTCCGAAGCCCCTGGAAGTTGCATGCTGAGATGAAATCAAGCTGATGACACATTTTCATCTTAAACTGAGGAGTGACAAGAAAGACAACTTCGGCTTCGGCGCACGGTTGGAGATGCTGCTTTTCTGGAGTCGTCCTGATGATGACGACGGAGTCACGCCCAAAGGCGCACTTGTGAGGAAGGAGGGCTCCTGAGCTTGACAGCGCGACTGTCACTTGGGATGGCGTCCCTTGAATGCCCAGGATGTTGGGCCCTGGAGCCCACGCAGCACGGGCCCTGAGCCGCTGGGCCCACAGGGCTTGTCCGTTTGGAGGAGGATTGGAGGCTACTGAGTTTTACACACTACAGGACAAATTTGTTTCCTCTTGGTTATTACAGATAGGCTGTAGGCTCCCTCCAATTTGGAAGAGAAAAATTAAAATGCGATCTTATCCCAATGTACAGCCGTTCATAGTGCCTCGGGGATTTGACCCATCTGTTGCGCGGCTCTGTCTATGCTAGCGCACACGCATGTTTCCATGGAACTATTGACAGACTGATATTTTGAAAGTGAAGTTCATATAAGTCGATGTGTGTGCGTGCGCGTGAATGCATGTGCATGTGTGTTGACACGAGTATGTTAAGAGCTGTGAGGAGATGCAGTCGCATCTCCAGCTTGGGGGCTGAGGACCACAGCCTGGGAGGGAGGATGTGAGCCACGGGAGACCGAGGCCTGGGCAGCAGGAGGAACGGCCCTGGGCGTGTGCCGAGCGCCCGCTATGACCCATGAGCTGACCCTGTGTGTCTCCGCGTCCTCCTATGAAGCAGCCACGCCTCTCCTGCCTCACAGGCAAGGAGAGAGCATGAAGGCTGCACGTCGCAGACGGCAGCGCAGGCTCTCACCTGTCCAAGTGAGTCTGTCCTACAAGGGTCACCTACGTGAGAAGCGGGTCCTGGGTGTGCCTTCCCCAGACAACTGCCCTGTCCCACCCCGCGCTGGAGCCCTGTCCTGATGTCCTCAGGTGCTGGACGCCGCGAAAGCTGGCCCTGGCCGCTGTCCAGCCCACCTCTGCAACCCGACGTTGAGGACATAAGGAGCAAGTGAGAAGGACAAGCTTCAATCTTTTGTCTTTTCTTTATTCTTTTAACTGATATAGAGAAAAAATGCCCAAAGGAAGCCAGGGTTTCATAGCATGAACAGGAGGAAAAAAAATCATTCGTGTTAATGAAAGAGCAGGAGAGATTTTACTTTCTCACAAAGCAAAGCTTCAAAGACAGCAAAGAAAAAGTGAATCCTTGGAAAGTCTCCACCTTTCTCCCAGCCCTCGGGCCACCCTGGTCCCTGCACCCGGTGCTGCGGGGCTCAGCGGCACACCCAGCCTGCCGGCGTCACACCACCACCTCATAGGACAGGCTGATGCGCCCCATGTCCTCTGTCCCCTGACCGAGATGGAGCCTGCTGCTTCTCACAGCCAGCCACCTGCGCTCAGAGCCACCCTGCTAAGTCCTTAACAGTCAGGTGGACAGAAATCCTGCCAAGCTACCTTGTTTTGGTCCCGTTTATTGTGATGACTGGATGGGAGGTTTTCACGCCTGTGTGTTGCCCCCCTGGGTCTCCTCCTGCCCCGTTGTCATCTGTGGGCTTTGCGCTTTTCCCAGCAGGCTGCTCCATTTTAGTTAAGAATAACAGCAACAACTCCCACCTTCTGCACACTTGCTGTGCTCAGTGCCGAGACAAAGATGTCACGGACATTATTATTGGCTCCTCAAAAATGAGCTAGGGGCAATCCTTGCCAGCCCATTTCACAGCCACATAGACTGAGGCACCGAGAAATTAAAATATGTGATCATGATCTCCCAGGGAAGGGCTTTCCGGTGGCTAATAAGGGTAGATCGTTCGGAGCAGGAGCTACAATTATTAAATGAATTGTTGTCTTGCTTGTTCAGTATTTTGGGTAAGCTTGTTTAGAGTAGCTTCAGGCTCATAAGAAACGTGAGAATCCAGGGTTCCCACGCAGTTCCGTGGGCCTCACAGTCACACCATACCCCACTCAGGTACCTTCTACCCAGCAGATGTGTTTATTAAAAAGTAGTAAATCTATGTATTACTGTCACCCATGACCCATAGTTAATATTGAATTCACACTTGCTACTGGACATTCTTTAAGTTTGGAGAATGGTAGAATGACACATAATCACCATTACAGCATCACGTGCCGCAGTTTTCACTGTCCTCAATCTTCCCTGCCTGCTTTTTCTTTCCTCCATCCCAACATCTGGCAACAATCATTTTTCCCCTATTTCCATAATTCTGCTTTTTTCAGAATGTCGTCTAGTTGGACTCCAACAGCCTTTCGAGTTGGTATCTTTCACTCAGTAACATGTACTTTGGGTTTGCACCTGACTTTTTCTGAAGGCTTGAAAGCCCCCCCCCCCCCCCCCCCCCCTTTTTTTTTTTTTTTAGTACTCAATAGCATTTCATTGTCTGATGGATCAGAGTATATATCTGCTCATATTTTGAAGGACTTTTTGATTGCTTCCAAGTTTTGTGTTACATTAGTCCATATGCAGGTTTTTGTGAGGTACATTTTAACTCATCTGGGTAAATACCATAAAGCAATTACTGCTTCATATGATGAGAACTGCACAAGCTGTGTTCCAAAGAACTGCCCAAGCTGTGTTCCAAAGCAGCTGCACTGTTTCCCAGCAGCGGTGAGAGCATTCCTGTGGCTTCCCACCCTCACCAGCACTTGGTGATGTCAGCGTTCTAACTGGTCATTCTTCACGTTTTGTGACAGGATCTGGTTGTCACTCTGATTTGTGATTCCTTGTAACATATAACACCAAGTATCTTTCCATGTGCTTATTTGCCATCTGGATGCCTTTAGATGAGTCTTTTTAAAAGCAACTCAACAAAAAGACTTTTTAATGAGTCTTTTATCGGACATATATATTGAGAGTATTTTCTTCCAGTCTGTGACTTGTCTTTTCTGTTTTTTTTTTTTTTTCATTTTCCCCTAGTCAAAGTGACAAGGAAAAGCCCATGTTTTGAATCATTTTGAAACATTGGAGCAGTCTTAACAGCACAACTAGAGACTCTAAAGCAAGAGAACTTCCAGAACTGCTTCAGAAAGCAGCGGAACAATGAGATTGCAGCAGGGGGAGATTTGAAAGGGATTAATTGTGATGTGTCTTCTATTGTAACATTTTTATACTTAGACATTCACCATATATTTTGATCACAGTGTGCACTCTTATCATATTACGTGAGGCTATCACACACATACTAATATCCCATGTGTTCCTGTGGCAGCCTCAGCTTGCTTGTGTCGTGTTAATCATCCGGTATTCACAGGACACAAAGTAGGAAGATATCAAACGTAAATTTCCCCAACTAGACGGTTTCTCTAAGAGGTGTGATGTGGTGCATCTACTCCTTCTAATGAAATAACGTTCATCGTATGATTATTACAAGAAAGATGGCATGATTTTCTTCTTTTTAAAAAAATCTTTGTGCTACTTGTGAGGGTTCTATGAGGAGTTGGTCCTCGGCACACATGACGTAACGGACTGTCGAGTTCCCTGAGCTGCGTCTCCCGCCCTTGCGGGGCAGCGTTCTGCCCTGTTGGTTGACTCGGGAGACCCAGGTCTGCTGGGGCCGAGCACCGCCCCTGGCCCCAGGCCTCCTCTGTTGTGCGGGTTCCTTGTGTTCTCCTACAGCTGTGTTCAATTCCATGTGCATCTCACAGATATTTGAGGGGACGTTTCTTCCTCTTTATTTTCACCAGGTCTTTAACTGGCGTTCCTGCTGTGAAGTTTGGTCACTAAACGTTCTGACTCGCTCACGGCAGCTGCTGCCCGCAGTCCCTGTCATCAGTCGCGTCCCTCGCTGGCACGAGGCTTTCGATTCCCCCTCGTGGCTCTGCAAGGCAGCTCATTATACAGCCGGCAAATGCCAGGTTCCTCGCACTGTTCGTTTACCTCTGATTCCATCCCAGCGGCAGGGATATCCCGGTCAGCGTGGCCCCTTGGCCGGAAGAGCAGAAACCCCGGCGTCCATGTGGACGTTCAGTGGGGATCCTAGTACACAGCTGGGGTCGGCTGGGACAACCCTCCTTTTGTCTCTATTTTCTAAGCTCTTTGTTGTTCTTTTTCTATGATTCATATTCCATTTTATTTTCCTCATTTTTATTAGTTCACATGTGCCACATACTGGTTGCATTCATCGTAGGCAACACACATGCACATCCCATCAAAATAAGCCCCACTTCCTCTTCCTCTCCCCAACTGCTCCCGCCTCCTCTCCTCCTCATCTTTACAAAGTCATCTCTGTTCTCCATCATTGTCTTTTATTCCGCTCTTCAAATTATTTGTATTTTCTGTTTTTGTATAAGAAAAACCACACAGTGTTTAATCTGTATGTCTGATTTATTTTGTTTAGCAAGATGGTCTCAAGACATACCTTTTATTCAAACTTATCCTCCTTTATGGCAGAGTAGTTAGACCTCCATGCGCTGATAGGCATATAGGCCATTGGTAAGATTCAGCTGTTACGAGATGTTCTGGTATAAACATAGGGATGCACCTGTCACAGTTGACCGTCACCTTTAACCCTTCAGGCAGCTATCCAGAAGTGGCATAGCTTGGTCCAGTGGGATTTCCATGATTGTTTTCTGAGAATCTCCGTACTGATTTTCACAGTGGTTGTACTAGTTACAGTCCCACCAACAATACAGAGGGGTTGCCTTGCCCCAGCCTCGCCAGCACCTGTTGTTTGTTGAGTTCTTGATGACAGCCATTCTTACCGGAATAAGACGGGATCTCAGTATCATTTCAATTTGCATTTCTCCCGTGTATGTACGTTTGTTATTTGAATATGCTGATGTACCTAATTCTGTTAATAGGTTGTCCAACCCTTCAGTGGCCTTGAACGTCACTGTTCCTGCTTCACAGAGCACCTCCCTGACACTCAGAGAAGTTCATTACCTCATCTGCAGCTCCAAGTTCCCGTAATGGAATGGCTGAGTAGGATGGAGGCGGTTTCTCTGGCTCCAAACTCATGGTCTCACCTCACCTGGCCTTTAGGATTGAAGTGTCCTTTAACCTCTGCCTTCACCCTATGGGGCTGTTTTGTTTCCCAAGAAAAGGAAAAGGGTGGGAGAGTACTTCCGGGTCACTTCCATACAGAGTTCCCTGTGGCCTGCCGGGTCCAGGGGAGACCCGCAGACTGAGGATACAGGTCAATGTGAAGACCTGTGCTTTCATCTCCAGTACCCCCTACAAAGGAAATGACTGTCGGGGGAAGGCTGTTGCGTGGGTGCTGTGGGTGGATTGTACCACCCTAATTCTTACACGGAAGCCCTCACCCACACTGGCGCAGGATGCGGATGCGAGTGAGTTTAGAGAGGGGATTTCAAAGAGGTGAGTGGCTAAATGAGGGTGTGTGGGGGATCTCACTCCAATAGGACTAGCGTCCTTATAAGGGGAGACCTGGTCACAGACACACACAGGAAAGACCATGAGAGGACACAGGGAAAAGATGCCGTCCACACCCGGGGAGAGAGCACTCACTGGGCCTCCCACCCAAAGTGCCTTGAGCTTGTGTTTCCACGCCGTGGAACTGGAAAGAACGGATGTATGTCATTTCATCCCCCTGTGTGGTGCTTAGTCACGACGGCCCCAGAAGACTGAGACAACACACCAGGGCGACTTTCCAGGAGAACGGCACTTCCCAAGCTCTCCCAGCCACCAGGCGCAGAGCCAGGAAGCTGGGGTCTCTGCTTACCCTTCTGAGGGCGCCTGTCATCAGCGCATGTCCCCTGCGTTAGTCTGGCAGGTAACCCTTTCTCCTGTCCCCTCTCTTTCCTTCACCCCAAGCCTCCACTCCACAGAGCACACTGCTGTGTCTGCACCCTACCTCCCCTCCTAGGGGGCATTTGACATCGAATCATGGGCCTTAAAACATGGGCCTGGGATGTGGTAGGGGGGAGCTTTCTGCAGGGACCCACCTGCACCCAGCCCACATGCAGACACAGACACACATGAAAACACATGGACACACTCACACACATATCGCACACACGCGCACTCCTATCCGTGCCTAAGAACCGTAAAACCCTTTTAAATCACTCTGTGCACTGAGGGTGTTTTCATTTGTCATGTTAACGTCTGTGCTGTCGCGAGGCTGCGTGGGCAGCTCTCGCCTCCCCCTGCTTGGTTTGTATTTATTGCTTTTCTGCCTGGCTGCCGTTTTCCCAGAGGTGGTGTGGTGGGTTTAGATGGAGGATCCTACCCGTTATTGGCCACCAGCAGCGGCAGCACATGCCACCCGTCCCTCTCTTCCTGTCGGTGCTGTCATCGTGCCAGGGAGACACTGAGGGAATCGAGATTTATGGACGCACTGTTATTTAATTATCTCAGCCTCTTGCAAATGAAGAAAGGGGGAATTCCACTTACCTTGTTATAACTAAGTGACACAATATTGCACACTTCGTTGGAAGTCCTGCGTCAGCCAGTGACTTCCCAGAACTGGCTCACGTCCCAGAGAATTCTCAGCGGAGAGGGGCGGGGTGGGGCTTTCAAAAGGGAAACCTTAGGAATGGGAAGGATCCCGAGAACCAAAGGGAAGGGGTGAAGAGTGATTGGCAGTAGATTCACAGAAGAGTAAACTGACGCGGGCAGGAATCTAGCAGTGATTTGAATTCCAATCTATCCCTTGTGCCTGATTCCTGGGGATTTGCAATTGTAGTCGGAGGACAGGCCAGTGAGTCATCGGCCACAGAGGCAGCTACACAGGAAAGGCGACAGGTCCAAGAGGACATCAGGAAAACCCAAACTGGCGGGGCCTGGCCTGGGTGGTCTCCTGGCCTCCGTGTGTCTGTCTCTGCCTCTGCATCCTTGCCCCTGTTGCTCAGTCTCCTCGATCTCAGAAATATAACATAGCTCCTCAGGATCAGGGCTCTGGAATGAGGACTGTCCCCAGGCCTCTGCCACTGCATTCCCAAGCCTGCCCCCTGCCCTTCAGAAGTATTCGAAGCTGGGACATTTGCTTAATAATATGAAAGCATCTTTTAGGACACCCTGGGTAACCCCCACACTGCCCCCACCTCCCAGGTGAAAGGAAGGTTCTTGTTTTCCAGGGCGAGTTTAACCAGCAAAACAACCACTAAACCAGGCTTGGTGGCCCAGGCCTATAATCTTAGCATGGTGGGAGGCTGAGGCAGGCAGTGAGCAGGAGGGGGAAGTTCAAACCCAGCTGGGCAACTCGGGTTTCAGCAAGACTCTATTTCAAAAGTGTATAGATAGATGATTCATAGATCTAATGATCAATTGCTCGATCGAGTTATAAATATATTATATGGAGGACTGAGCGTGAGGATGCACAGCTCAGTGCAAAGGTCCCGGGTTCAATCTCCAGCAATAGAAAACATAAACAAGCACTTACGAGATCCTAGCCTTCTTTTCTTAAGACTTCTGGCGTTCTAAATTGATATCACTGACTGACCTCTTTCTCAATCTCTCTCTCCCACTTTCTCTATGTAGACAGAGAGACTGTGCATCCCACGGCTGAGTGGCCCCATGTCTGTTACGGAAGCCCAGCTCTGGCTGCCCACTCCAGATGCCTCTTGTGTATCTCCTGCGAGGCTGCTAGGCATGTGGGAGGTGGGAGCAAGTGCACAGGCCTGTTCTGGTCCCTAGGAAACCAAATGGACCAAGATCTGCTCAGGGTGAGTGCAGCAAAACCTAGAAAGTGGGACCTTGAGGCTGGCCAGCCAGACCTCTGTAAGAGGCTGAGTCAGGTCAGCTATCAGGATTGTTTTCCCTAGATTCGGGTCAGACATGATGAGCGGGGCTGCTCCTGGTCGTTCAGATGGACCCTAATGAGATTAGGGCAAGAAGTTAGAGGCTATGAAGGAGCTGCGACAACGTGCCCAGCTGGCCCTCCAGCATGGACACAGATAGCTTCTAGAAGCTGGAAAGGCAAGGCAACGACTCTCTGTTCCAGGAGCCTCTAGAAGACTAGAGCTCTGCCTGTATCTAGCTCAGCCCACGCTAGATCCTTGAGTTATGAGATAGTGCATTTTCATCGCTTTATTTCTGCTGCCATGTTTATGCTGATATGTTAGAGCAACAGTGAGAAATCCGTGCATCAAAAAGTTTTATTTTTATGTTTTTGCCAAGCCACAGTAAGTCTCTCTTTTTGTTTTACCCGTTGGCAGTGCTTTGTTACCACAGCTGGGTCAGTTGCACGACCAGACAGGGTCAGGGATAGACTTGAACCTGAAAAACAATGATGTCTCTTATCTACAATGTCTCACAATTGCTTGTAATTTGTTTCTCTTCTTTATACTCTAAAGTGTATTCTTTAGAAAACGGCCACCCACGGGAACCAATGACCACCACGTTTAGATTCTGGAAACTGGCTGTCCTTCTTCCCCTCGGGGCATCTCACATGGCATCACCACTTGCAGCCGGCTCCGGGAGCAGGTGAGTGACTTCCCTTGGGGGTGTGAAGGAGGCCACACGTGTTGTACGGGGCCCCTTTGTCACGGACACGTCTGTTGAGCCAAGGGCAAGATGTAGTTGGGGAATTTGCCCCTGCTGTTGCTCCATCCTGGGTGTTTGCCTACTAAGCAGAACGCTGGCTAAGCAAGGAGCCGGGGCCAAAACTCTAAGCTAGAATTTATGACTTGGGGGAAGAGCCAGCCCAGACAGCTTGGCAGGCTCTCTCTCCTTCCAAAATGGAGAGGATGACGTCATTTTGACCCATTTTTCTCATTATTAAAAAAGATTCATAACAACAGAACTGCTAATGTGACTGTATGCATAGAAGGAGACCTTCAGAGCCAGAGATGGGAGCTCCACTCCAGCCTCTGCTTGCAGGAAAAAGGTCTGGAAGCAGAAGTCGAGGCCCAGGCAGAACAGCACCCAGACCTCAAGCCCCTGGTGGCAGCAGGGCCCAGGACAGGGCCTGGCCTTAGTCTGTGGGCATGTCCTTGTCCATGGCTGCCCTCTGGGCCATTAACATGGCCTCAGGACCCTTTGTAAGTGGCATGCTGATACATATTTGTCACTGAGTAAAAGCAAACTATGACAGCTAGGATTTCTGACACATGCTCTCTGAATTCTCCTGCTTAATTCAAATATTAACCATTTGAAAAACAAAGCCTGGAATTTTAGGGGGACAATGATAATAATTTTAGGGCAGTTTTTAAAGGTTGAATAGCTAACTAAAATCTTTGCAATGTCTTTTGGTATTTGCATGCAGGAGAAATTTGGAAAGTGTCTTTGACAGAGCACAATGTCCTGTACCGAATCCTGGCAGGTGTCACTAGGGGTGTCAGCCTAGATGACCCTCAAGTGTCCAATGAGTCTGAGAAACTCAGAGGTCCCACTTCGGTGGGCTTGATGCACACCTGGCAGTGCAGCAAGAAAGGCACAAGTCCCCATCTTCGGTGTTTACTGCTTCCTGAAGAAAATCTTTACTTTTGCAGCTCAGATAATGTTGTTAATAAAATCCAGCTGTTACCAGAAATTTCTTTGCTTGTGTCTATTCAGTCTAAAGTCACCTTGGGAAGGAACAAAATGAAAATTTGTAGCTAGGAGGAGACCAAGAAAGAAGCTTAGCTGTCCTTACAGTGCCACCCAAAACCAGGCTTGTGAGATTAGAGAGATTAGTGAGGTTCGTGAGATTCGTGAGGGTTAAGCAGACACAGAGAGAAGAGGCTGCTCCAGTGTCATTCCCTGTGGTCACCTTGAGGTGGGCGTGTGCAGACGGGGATGAATGGAGCCACCTGCTGGGAAGGAGAGGGGGGGGGGGTGCCCCTGTCAGCCCCGATTGTTCAGCTCCCACAGGCCTCGGGACTCCTCTCCATTCTGATGAGAGGTTAGGGTCACCTTGGCTAACAGCAGGGGGCTGTTGAACCCCAGAGACTCTGGGGCAACAGGATGAACCAGATAGGGCAAGGACAACTGTGTCAGGTCACACAAGAAAGCTGACAGATGAAGGCTATCCTGCTCCCCAGTGACCAGGACAGCACACAACCAAAGTCTGTAGTTTTGGTCTGTGTGCAACCTTATTTGTATTACACTTTTGAGCTCACCAACCCGTGGGCTTT
>PVKB01005390.1:24329-99266 GCA_004027205.1 Ctenodactylus gundi
AGACTGTGAGCCCCCCCCCCCCCCACCACCACCACCGGCCTGCCCTCCCTCTTGGGGTGGACTTTCTCTGTAAACAAATCTCTGCCCTTTTTGGTATTTTGGTACTACTTCAAGTTTTGTTTTATATATATATGATTAAGGCTACCCTGTCCAGAAAGCCACGTGAATACATGCAACAAGGAACACAACAGAACAGTTGCAAGCTCCTGATGAAAATGTCACCACCCCCACCCCCCCGCCCCTGGAACTTCAGGAGAGCATCAGGTTATGAAGGCATTTGACTCTCCAGTGCTTTGCACCTATGGCTCCATTCTCCAAAGAGCTGCTTCTCCAAGACACTCGAGAGTCACCCTCCTCAGTGGCCAGCACATCCCCACTCAGACAGCCACTGTCCACGCCAAATGAGTTCAAGTGCTAGAACTCCAAGTCTCCTCAACGCGTGACACATAAATCCAACCCCAGCAAGCACTCCCGGTCCCCCCTCCCGGGAACACCATCGCTTGGTCTCTTGAAGTTCGTCCCCCTGGCTCCCTCTTCCCGTCCCCCCTCTAGGTGAATCCCCACCTGCCTCCTGGTGCTCCTGCGTTCCCTCTCACTGTGCCCCTGGGAGCCCCAGGCCGCCCCTCACACCATGTGGCCTTGCTCTGAGCACAGCTCGCCTTTTACGTCCTGTGTAAAGCCCACCTGCACGTCTCCCAGAGCTTATTCCACGGGGAATTGTGAGGAGTTGAAACAGCAGCTCTGAGCGTCTACCATGTGCAACGAAAGCATAAGGATTAAGCTAAATAAATATATAGGTAGGTACCCACCAGTCCTACAATTCTAGAACACAGATGGATGGAAAATGAAAATTCAAGTCTAAACATCGGCAAGCTGCATATTAAGCTTTGAAAGGGCAGAAAAACCCACGTTGGGCTCCTGGTCCTCACACTGCCCGTCTTAGGGAAGAATTTAGCACAGCTAGTAACACATGGCACGCAAAGGGGGGGGCCGCAGTTCCAGGCAGCAGGTGGCAGGCACAGGGACCCTTGGTGAGGACCCACAGGCCCAGGCACCGGACGGACAGCACTCAAGATTTGAACGCAGGTGTGCTGCTCCCGTGTGGTGGAGAGCAGGGTCTCCCGCCGCACCTGGCAGGGGCCCAGCGGCGTCTCAGTTTAATCCCCGGAAGCTCCAGACTGCAAAAACGCAGCCGCACCGGTCGCGACGTTGCCATGGAAACTAAGACAGCACGTCCAGCTTCACCGGAGAGAATGCATCGGGAGTCCTAAGAGTCTTCGGCCCGGTCCGCGACCCGCTGCTCACGGCGGCGGCCACTGCTGCAGCGTCGCCCGGTCCCCCGGTGGCCGCTCACCTGGCTGACAGGTGCGCTGGCTTCATGGATCCCGGCCGGCGGCAGAAGGGCCCGGCTGGGGAGGCAGCGCACCTGGGGCATCTGGGACGCAGAAAGAAAGGGGGAAGACCAGCCGCCAGGACCAGGGACCCTGCCCCCCCCCCCACCCTGACTCCTGAGTTAGGCTCCACCTCCAGCTGTCCTGCCTCCCGGGAAGGACCTCGCCCCAGATCAACCCAGGGAGGCTGGGGCCCCCCATCCCGCCCCTCCCGAGCCCCACCCCATCCCCGGAGCTGGTGTGGAGACCTCTGAGCTCATCTGTCCCAGCAGGCTGAGAAAGGCCCGTGACACCGACCACAGCGGACCAGGGAGGGTCGGGCTGACCATGGGCGCCCTGGGGAAGCGGCCCTGACGGTCAGCGTGCCGCGGGTGTGGCCGCCCACTGGGGCTCGGGAAGATGAGCCTCCCCGGAATGGGACTGGGACACGGGCGTTTTCCTCTAGTTTCAAAATACAGGGTCTGGCACCAGTCGGTGATGAATAATTATTAAGCCGGTTGGCTTGTAACACTATAATGTGGATGATGCTTTTATTTAAAAAAAAAAAAACTTGCTTGTTTGCTTCAGGGGTCTTAGGGCTTGAACCCTGGGCCTTCCTTCCCCACTGGGGTACATCCCCAGCCCATTCTTTAACTGTTTTTTGGAAACAGAGTCTAGTTAAGTCGCTAAATTGCTTAGCTGGGCTGAATTTAGGATTCTTGTGTTTCAACTTCCCAGAGTGCTGGGACAACAAGGCCATGACCGTGGGCCCAGGTGACGATTTTTACATAACAGGCCCCTCCCATCTTCAGGTATATTATGTCTGTCTGTTTCACCAAACACTTTCTCACAGAAGTAAGCCGTGAATATGGAGATAGGCACATCTTCCTCTGTCAGAGCAAATCACCTAAGAGGAAGCAAAGTCACGGGGGCACCTAGACGCAGGTGACCCAGTACGGAGGCTGCTGTGAGTCCTCAGACTTGCGCTATCTCTGTGCCCAAGCGGCTCAGCGTCACTGAGACCGTCTCTCCTCACTGTGAACAACCAACACATGATAGCGTGGTGACGGGAACGTGCAAACAGCCAGCCTGTTTAGTACAGAATTTTATTCTAGCCGTGACTGGTCCAATGAATCGCATCGCCATAACTCAGACTCCAAATCTCCATGGTGCAACCTATTAATTTTAAATTAATGCTCTGCCCTTTGCCAGAGAGCTGGAGGTATTCGTAAAGAGAGAGTAGGCATGAGCACGTAAGGTGCATACGAACGCCCTGGCATCCAGAGCGGGTGAGAGGTGAGGCCAGCCCCCCACCGTGACTGCGGCATGGAGGACTGGCTTGAGCTAGAGAGGAGTGTAGGAGCAAAGGCTTGGCGGGGAGGTGCAGACGCTGCAGACCCCCGTTACCTGGCAGCCTTTGCCAACACCTCAGTCGGCAGTCCCCAGCAGCTGGCCCCACTCTTGGCAAACTTGGCTTGTCCCACCTTAGTGAAGAGGAGCATCACAGCTCCTCTCTGGGGTCCTCAGGTTAGTGTTTGTCCTGCGGGATGATGGGTCCGCAGGCCACAGCCAGGCACCACCTGCTGCTCTCCTGCCACCTAAGGGCGCCCTCTCTCAACCCGGCTCCTAGAATTGTGTCATGGGAGCCAATGATGGTTCAGAGTGACACCCAGGGTCTGTGCCACACTCAGTGGAGAATAGGCATGTCACAGTCCTGCCCATGTTTAAGGACATCCACTGGACTGCAGGGGACAAAGACTGCCTGGAAAGTCTGCTTTCTAGCAACCCTCCCATAAAGACCTCGCCACCCGCCTCTTGTGGGCGACTGTTGGTCTGTCCTTCACATTTCCACACGTTTTCTGAACGTAGAGATTATCTGGGTTCTGCTGCTGTTTTGCGAGTTTGTTGTACATGTAGTACTGGGCAACACTGAGCTACAGCCCCAGCCAATTTTAGTTTTGATTTTGTGTTAGGGTCTCATTAAGTTGCTAAGTTACCTGGCTGAGTTAAACTGAATTCTCCTGCCTGATCCATCCCAGAGTGCCAGGATTACAGGCCCGAGTCCTTGGGCCAAGCTAATTAGAAAATATCTGTATCAAAAGTCTTTTAGATGTGAGAATGTTCATTAGAGTCATTTTACAAGAGAAGCTACATTTGCATGTGCATGCATGTGCACACACACACACACACATACACAGTTCAGCACAGAAACACAAGGTGCTACACATATTATACGTTGTGCATAATTATAGTGCTGGAACACAAGCTAGGTTTCAGTTTAAGTGAACCTAAGATGATATGCCTTTAATAAAAATAGAATTTAAGTCAGATTGCAAGTGAACTTTGACTGCCTTACATTTCTAAGGGCGGGAATATAAAAGCTTAAATCTTCCCATCGGTAGCCCTGGCTTCTCTGTGTGGATACTGTGTCAGAATTACCACGCTAGCCTTATGACAGACCTGAGCACACACATGTGCACACACACACACCCTATACAAAGATTTATACCTATGTATGTGCACATATGTGTTACATAAATCATGTATAAGTACAAATGAGTGTGGGTAAGTATATGCACATAGGTTTATGCTGCCCTGATAGTAGTATGGTTATAATAGATGGCACATAATATATTTAAGAAGTGGCATGAAGCTTGATTCTAAGGTGTGAAAATGGCTGAAAATTCTCAAAAACAGCAAACTGCGCAAAGTAGGAGACAAAAATTGATTGTATTGAAAAAGTCAAAGGGCATGTCATATAATTAATGCAGCTACAATACCAGAATTGAACTACACAAAATCTCACTGACACACTAATTATACCAGTTCTAATTACCACAGCTCTTGAATTACTAGAAGAAAATTTTGAGTCTAAGTAGCAGTTCAAATTGGGGTATCCTGAGAGCGGCCCCCTGAGTAAACCCTTGTGGTAGCCACGCGTCACTTCACTGTGCATGAACACATCAGGGATGATCAAAAATATGGTGAAAGACCAAACTATACAAAGTTTATTGTAATAGAAGTTAATTGCCATCTCCCCTAAAGATGTTCCCCCTCCATCTATGAACAGGACAAATGCATTCCATCATTCTGGCCACTTTCTGAGGCAGTTCTGTAAGTCCTTTTTCCCAAGTGTCTTTAATTGTGTTTCCATGACCACCTTCAAATCCAAAATTGATTTGACTGTTCATGGTCACGTTGACCATGGCCAGAAGTCTCCCTGGTGCTCGATCCATGGAAGAGGCAGAAGAGGACACATCAACGTGCTGTTACTTCACAGAAATTACCATAAACTGTTGGTCAATGAGGGGTGATAAAAAATACAGCTAATGTTTACATTTTAAATAATTGTTATACGAAAAGGCAAATTGCCATTCGTTCCCTTAAAAAGTCAAAATCCCCCTTTCTTTGAACCCACTTATCCCATCATTGCCAACAATGTGTCTTTTTGCTGTGATAAATTTTTTAACTGCATCCACACTCTATTTTGAGGAAGTGTAAATTCAACATAGAGGATCAGAGATGGAGTGATGTGGTGGGATGGGGAGAGGCTGGAGAAGAGGACCAAAAAGTCTTAGAGGACTGCTGGAGGGGGGATCTGGGCCCAACCCCAACAGCAATCAGAACCCGTCCCCAGCATCTTTTATCAAAAAGAAAACTAGTAGATATGTTGGAGCACAGACATCCCGGCTAGATTGTGGGGTTAGAAACGACTGAGGTAGAAAGTCAGCTCAGGTAAATCTGTGCAAAGATCAATTAGGTAATGAGAGAAGACCATAACCTAGAACATGTTGACAATAGTGAAGGCAGAGACGATGCAGTGAGGAGGAAAGACCCCACCAGAACCCACCAGACTCCACTGGACTCCGCTAGATGACCGCCGACAGCTGGGATGTGAGAAGGGAGGGAAAGAGGATCTGCCGAAGGATGGCTGTCCACTCGCAGGCCATTCTGACCGACAGAAACAGAGAAGCAGGAAAGGCCAGGAGGGACGAGAAGGAGCTCCAGACGGAGAAGCCTGAGTGGGACCGTTCAGGTAACAGCTAAGCGGGCACCACCAGCGAACCGTGCGATATGTGTGCCACGGGCATCAGAACCTCAGAAGGACGACGGCTTTGAATATACTCGTTTGGCACAGGCTGCGTCAGTCTCTTTTCTGTCACTGCAATAAAATACTTGATACCCACAACGTACGGGTGAGTGGTTTTCTTGGGCTTACGGTTTTGGTGGGTTTAGTTTAGTCTACGATCCATTGGTTCACGGGCAGGAAGATCATGATGAAGGAGCCTAGCAGTGGCCAGCTGCTCCCCGTGGCAGCCAGGGAGCAGAGAGAAATGGAGGCGCTGAACACAGGGACGGGGGCTGCCTGGTCACTCCTCCGATGACTCACCTCCAGCCAGGCCCCCCCTGCTGAGTGCACGTATGATCGCCGCTGGGTGAATCCAAGGATATAGCACTCCTGTCATGTTCCTAACATGTGAGACTTTGCCGGGGTGGGAGGCACATTTTAGATCCAAACGTTTTGTGGAGTTGTGTTTTGTTTTAGTTTGGTTTTTGTTTTGCTTGAAGTGGGGTCTCACTCTGTAACCCAGGCTCGCCCTGAAATCACTGTGTAGCCCAGGCTGG
Organism: Ctenodactylus gundi; assembly: GCA_004027205.1. Lineage (NCBI taxonomy): Eukaryota > Metazoa > Chordata > Mammalia > Rodentia > Ctenodactylidae > Ctenodactylus > Ctenodactylus gundi. The sequence continues at coordinate 30,326 of PVKB01005390.1, forward strand.
CCTCCAATCCATGGCAATCTTCTGGCCTCAGCTTCCCCAGAGTGCTGGGATTTCAGTTGTGCACCACACACACTGAGCTAGACCCAAACCTGAACACGAGCTGTCTGCCAGCAGAGGTTCTCCTGCAGAAGGAAGGCCTCACAGAGGAGAGCTCAGCGCAGGCTTCTGACTTCCACTGAAGGGGTCGTCCACTTTCCACACAATATCCTCTTACCTTGGACATTCTGCAAGACTATTTTATCACATGTGCGTTTTGACACTAAATGAGGCAAAGTTTTGACAGCTTTGATTTTTAAATTGGAAGTGAATACTCTGTTTATAATAAAACTTTAATAGAGACCTCTCAGAAAGAAGTTAATAGTTAGCCTTCAAAACTATAAAAGCATGTCACCGGGAACACAGTGAGGACTTCAGTGGGAAATGAGACCTGATGACATGACTTACCTGGTGAGCTGTTGTGTTTTATTTTATGGTTTGGGTGCTCTAACATGTCACCTATATGTTTATCTTATAGTACATACATTACATGTTATAGTCTTGTACATAACCATATAGGAAATTTCCTGTATATTCAGTTTATACACACAAATCTGTGTGTGTGAATCTGTGCGCGTGCGTGTGTGTGCATCCATGTGTATTTGCATAAGTATATATTATAGTGACTTTTGAGATTTTGAATAAGGAACAAGACTAACAGAAAAACAGCCGCAAGCGGCTGACAGCTGTACCTGGCTCTCCATCTCGTAGGTAGAGCACACTGTTATGGTAATTATTTCGGAATTTTTCACTTTCAGGTTTTGTTTTTACTTTTCCTAAGAGAATAAAAAGGAGAAGTTACGTGCCAGCGCGCAGGCTGAAGGCAAGCTTTATTTACACCCACACATTTTAGCTAGAGGAGGCGCTATAGGACGCTGCATTTTCTTTGAGACAAGTTCATGTTCTTGAAGCAGCCTCCGGCGCCTGGCAACTGGGCTCTCACAGCTGAGCAGGACCTGGCAGGACCCCTCATGAAATGGTCCAGGAGATCTGGTGTCGACCCTCTGTTCTTAATTTAACTGATTTGCAGTTACAACAGGAGGCAGAAACACGAGCTCTTGTCAAGGAGCAGGTAGGTGTAAAGATGACAACCACACAGTGGACCAAGACACTGTGCCTGTGTGGACAACGTGCCAAGGTCAGGTGCCTCAAATGAGAGGCGGAAGCAGAGTCCCAGGCCGACTCCTACCTGTGCACCCTCCCACTTAGCGAGGAAGCCGTGCCTCACACACAGGAGCAGCACAGGACGGGGATGGAGGGATCAGTAGAGACAATTTTGCATGTTTAAGAACTAATACCTGGCCCAGTGGTACAGGCCCGAATTCCCACTATTCTGGAGGCTGCGGCAGGAGGATCACAAGTTTGAGTCCAGCCTGAGAGACTCAGCAACTTTGTTAAACCCTGTCTTAAAATAAAAAAACAAAATCAAAGCAAGAACACAAAAACAGAAATCGTGTCGAGGTCTAGCTCAGCTCAATGTAAAGGCCCTGGGCTTGGTCCCTAGACCTCTCTTTCTCCTCCACTCCAAAACAAACAAACAAAAAAACCCCATAAAAACATGAACCCAAGTCTTTATAACCTAAGTCCTGGGTCTAGGCTTTTGTATCTGCCATGCCCCCACATGAGAGTCTCATCGTAACTCTTAGCTTGGTGGCCTGTTCCCGCGATGCTTATGCCAAGGACTCTGCTCATGAACTCTGCAGATCACTGCATGCTCTCTGCAAGTTTCTACTCCTAGTCCTGTGACGGTCACATATCTAACCGTGTGCTGCATCACCAAGCAAGGACGGACTTCCTCCTATGGCTCATGGTGTGGGTGCCCCTTTAATGCCCCAGTGCAGGGACTGGGTCTAGTCTGGTCCCTTGGTCCCTTGGTCCCTTGGTCTTCCCAATCCCATAGTATTTCAAAATATACTAAAAGCATCTGCTGCCACAGTTCTGCTGAGAAACAGTAAGAACTGGGTGAAGGACTTCCACCAACTACAGCAGCCAAGATGTGTTACAGGGTTCACAATGTTAAACAAATTATAAGCAACAGAATTGCCCTTCCTCAGAGAAAAGGGTTTACAGATTTCATCTAATTATATGAGAAAACCATTATAAAACATTTAAGCAAGCAATCTAGATCTTAATGAATCAATACAGCAAGATCTCAAAAATATGCTGAGTTTAAACATTTTGGTTTAGTTTCTGCATAAGGATTACAAGTATTAAATTCCCAGTAGATCAGCCAAGTTCTACATTCTAAACTATGCATCAAATAAGGCATTTGGGCAGCAACTTTCCACCAATGGCAATATTTGGTGGATAGCCATGATTGTCTTACGTCAGGCCATCCACCGTTCTGACGTCACCACCACTCCCCCAACAGCGGATCCATGCTTAGCATTTATGCAGAAATTGGAAATGACTGTTTTTGGAAACCTAAGATCATCCCTGAAGTAAGCTTGTGTCCATGAGAAGTTGTCTGTTGTCCTTTAAATTCTTCTTCCTGACAACTCAATATCAACATGAGCTTGTGTGGACAGACGATGCAAATATTTCTACCACAGATTTGCAGACACAGAACAATGGAGTAGAATATTCAGAGCTCCACAGAATCAAAGCATCTTTGTCTCCCGGCAAGAACTCCTATGTCGTGCTGGATGACTGACTGGCGCTCTTACGGTTCGCATTTTCAGAGGAGGTAGCTGAGGTGGCTTCCTGTTCCTCGGCTGCCTGCATAGTGAGCACAGCGGGGCCGCTTCAAACACAAAGACGTGCACAGAACAGAGGGAGCATTGGCGCATCGCACGTGGCCAGCTCAAGTTCATCCTGTCTTACTTTCAAGCTGTGTAACCACAGCCACGTCACCTGAACTCTGGCTCTGATCTTCCTTTGCCAAGTGGCCAGGGAACTATCTTTGTAAAATTGTTAGTCTGCAGTGTGAGGACACCCAGCAAGGCACTAAGAGGCTGAAGATGTGACTTCAGTGCAACCATCATCACCCAAACCAGAAATCTTCCACACCAGCTTCGATTCCAGCCCTGCAAGAAACACCTGGCCAGGCCCAGTCTCAGCTGGGAGCCCTTAGCCAAACTATGGCATTTCCGTTTGTCATGAAAAATGTGCATTATTTTGTAATCCCAGAACAAACCGCTGTTGAAAACTTCAAACGCGACAAGCCAAGGAAAATTCCTAGCGTGTGTCACGATGAAGTAGGGGTTGGAGCAGACTCGAATCCGACTTTAGCCCGAGAGGAACCACGCAAGCAACCCACAGGCTGTTTTAGCAAGCTTGCTTGCTGCTACCGAGCACCCACAACTTAACGGAGAGAGGTCAGACTTGGCTCGTATTGAAGGAGATTTGGTTCATGACCAACTGGCTGGCTCCAAGGCAGGAGCACCATGGTGGAAGGGCATGGCGGGTGTCCTAGTTACGTTTGCATTGTTGTGACTCAATACTCAGCACCCACAAGTTAGGGGAGGAAAAGTTTCATCTGGGCTCACAGGTTCAGAGGTCACAGTCAGCTCAGAGGGGACCAGCAACAGTGGAAGTACATGACCGAGGCAAAGGTGGAGGCAGCTCCTTGTGACATCACAAACAGGAAGCCAAGTCAAGTCCCAGAGGAAGGTAGCAGCGTCTCTCTCTCTCTCTCTCTCTCTCTCTCTCTCTCTCTCTCTGTCTATCTATCTATCTCTATCTCTCCACACACACACATATACTTCCAGGTCTGGTCCCCGTGATCCACCCCTTCTGGGTCCAGCCTCAGTGTTCTGCCCCTTTCAGGTGTGGTTCATGGTTCTAATCCACAACATGCCTATAATCCAATCCACACACCTATACTCTACCCCTCCAAACCAGGGTGCAGTCTCCCAACAGCACATGGTTCTATAGACAATTTATAACATCCAAATAGATGAGGCTTTGGGAGACATTCCATATCCAACCGCAGTGGTGGCTAAAGCGGCTTAGTTCATGGTGGCTGGCAGCGGAACAAGGGAACAATGCCAGAGAGGTTGGGGGCAGAAACCAGATATAACACCGAAGGTCATGCCCTGTGACCCACTCAGACACACCCAAAAGCATTGTCCACCAACCACCTGTGTGGATTCCAAAGTCAGTCGAGTTAGCACTCCACCTTAACCATCGCATAGACCCATGGATGATAACTACTGAGACTCACTACTGAGACTCAGTGAGATTCTGGGGAAGTGTTTTAGGCATCAAGAAATAAGAAACGATATGGCATTGGCTTCAGGATGGTCAAGTAATGAGATAACAGATACAGGAGCCGACCAAAATGCTTATCTATGCTTCGGAGGAGCCGAACATTTAGTTGCACTGTTGTCTCTGATAACCTACGGCAACAGTCCCCAAACTTTCTACACCGGGGACGGGTTTAGCTGATGACCATTCTCCCAAGGAGAGGGCAAAGGGTCCTGTTAGCAGCAGGTTGTTGGTGGACAGCTTTGAAAGAGCCAGCAGTTGGGGGGGGGGGGTGAGTACTGAAGCCACACCTCCTATCAATCATCATCGGTATTAGGGTCTAATAGGAGCACCCTGACAGGAGGCGGGGCTTCACTCCATGCTCACCTGCTCACCCTCTCCTGTCTGGCAGACCAGTATGGGTCAGCTGCCTGGGGCTGGGGACACCTGATCTCAGGGCAACTGCTTACTGAACAGAACTGGTGGCCAAGGGCAAAGGGTTTGCAGGGGAGATTATGTTGGGTGTGAGTGCATGTCACCTTTCTATTTATGAAGAACCCACGAGAGAGGCTTGATCTCTGAGAAGACCTACACCATTTTTAGCAGAATTAAGGGGTAGGAAGGGAATTCATAAGTCCCAGGGAATGAAGATCTGGGACACAACCCTTTGCACTCACGCTTGGAGACTGGCAAACCAAAGGTGATCAACACATACAGTGGACAGCTAAATTTAAAAAATCATTACAATAAAATTATTCAGTGAACCACCAGAAGCTAAGAAAGGCAGGGAGAAGATTCTTCCTCACAAACTTCAGAAGAAGCCCACCTGGACTTTAGACTTCTTCAGAACTGAGAGTAACTTTAAACTTGTGTCTTTTAAGTCACCAAGCCTACGGCACGGTAGTGTGGCCACCTTAATAAACCAGCACATGTAGAGAAAACTAGAGGCACATCCCTTCTTCCTCTCCCGCTCCTGCTCCCTCTCGCTGCATTGCTTTGCTTATGGCTGTGAGCAGGCTTCTAAGTCGCTCACCTGTGGGGCCTTGGCTGGGAGGAGGGAGCCCACCCGAGCTTCTGGGAGAGCAGACACTGGTCAGAACTGGCCATGGGCACTGACCTTCCTCACCTGCTTTCTTCTGCCTTACGTTAGCTACTTTATTACTGCTGAGGAGAAATAACTGACACTTGTCGCTTAAAGGAGGAGAGGTTGATTTTGGTTCCTGATCTTCAGAAGATCCAGCTTGGTTGGCTCCAAGGCAGAAAGCTGTGGTGGGAGGACTGGCGGAAGCAGAGAGAGAAGGCAGAAGCCAGGGCCAAGGACACACCCTTCCACACGTCCCCACTGACCCCCCTCCAGCCAGGCCTCATCTCCTAACTGGGCAATGTAGCCCCACTATGATCCAATCCCTTTCCAGACAAAGGTGCACATCCACTTTAGATCTAAACCAAGGCACATGCCCACCTTAGGTCTAAACACGCCAATAGTTACCAGAGACCTTAACCCTCCCCTCCACCAAATCCCACTCGACCGACATTTTTATTTAACAAACCCCTTTTCTTTCAACATTGCCTTGTTTATATATTTTGTTTCGCAGAGTATTTTTACATTAATTATGCATGGTTAACATATTATTTCATCATTTATTTAGGTTGTATTGCTTGCTCACTTCAATGTAGAAAAAAATGTGATTTGCATCCTGGTCTGTGCAATCTCATTGCATACTGTAAACAGTGGGCCTTGTAAACAAAGGCTCAACTCAGTGAATTCATTAAGAGCTACTTAACCCGTTAACTAGCTTTTCAAAAACTGTTTACACTGTAAGCCAATGTACGGTATTTTTAATAGATGTGCTTAAAACTGTCTGAGTAATATGGTGGTGGCTTCGGCTCCTCGGTGACATGCATTTTTCTCCTTAGCATTTGCGGCATCTCAGTTTTCTCTCTGGAGCTTTGCAAAGCAGCAGATCCAGTGGCACGTGTGGTGTCCGTGGCTAAAGGGCAAAGGACACTGCAGCAACATGAGACCTGGGAGCAACATGGTTGGCTTCCCTCGCTTTCTAGACTCAAAGGCAGGAAAAATATAGCCCTATACCAGTTTAGAAGCTGTGTCCGGTGGACGGATGGATGGTTGGGGGTTTGGAAGGAGCAGGACTGGGAGCCCAGAGCATGGCCTGGAGAGGCCTCTTTCAGGAGAAGCATGGGTGGGGTGATGTTTTCAACTCTGTGGGTGACCCTCAGAGGCCTGTCTCTAGGAGAGGCTGTCCGGCCAGGCACACAAGGTGATCTCCTCTGTCCAGGCTCCTCAGCCCAAACAGAATGGCGTGGCATCTCGAATGAGGTGGCACATGGGGCCAGCGACACAGAATCCTCTCAACAGTGCCGATCTGCGTCCTGTTGCTGAAACTATCATGCCAGCCGTCCTGTGCCTGACGAGGCCATCATTCCTGCAGGGGACTGCCCATGTGACCCCTCCCCGCCCCCCCCCCCCCCCCCCCCCCCCCCCCCCCCCCCCCCCCCCCCGGCAAGGTGCCTCAGTGGTTTGGGTTCTCTGGAAACCGTACACATTTTGGAAAGGGATGTGCCTTCCTCACCTGTAATGCTTCAGTCAGCAAACACACCCATGGGTGTGCGGCATGCCCAATCTGCCACCATGGCATCTCATCACCACGGTTCCTGTGAAAGCAACTGTCACCGCAAGAGTCACTCAGCAATGGCCTTGTGCTCACAGAATCCTTGGTTCCAACACACGGCCTGTCATCAGAGCCAGATAGTCAGAAAAAATGGAAAAACTGTCACTAATTGCTTAACTCGGGTCCCAACTAGAAAGAATAAACAATGCCCTAGATTCAGGGGCACAACTGTGTAAGAAGTACTAAGTTCTTCACACAAGTGACATATCTGCGCTGTGGCTTTCTTCATAGATGGTGTACACAGGTCTGGAAGCTGGAGTCACCAAGGGGAGGGCCAGTCTTCTCCGTGGTCCTCCTGGCTTCACCCACGAGCACTCACTCACAATGGCTTGTCCTATTCTCTGCTGCGAGAAGAGATCTTACAGGGGCACGTTCTGGGTGCGGCAAGCCAGGTGCTTATTCCACATATAAAATTTAAAGGGCACTAAAAATGCAGCTGTATAGACAAATATTATTTTAGTGCAATGGTTTTTAATCATAAAAATATATAATAGAGAAAAAGTTTAAATAAACACAAAAGAAGTAAACATTAAGTTGATTAAACTTTATTTCAGATCGCCATGGGAGAATTGAAGCGACCAAGAGTAGAAGGTCTCTTGTTTACTGATGACATAAATGAGTCAGTCAACTCGTAAAGTGTCGATGGTGAGTCTGCTTCCATCGAGATTAGGGAAACAACACTGCCCTAAATTCTGCAGTGAGCCTCAAAAAAATTTTAAAAATCTATGTTATAACTTCCAATACAGAATTTCTCAATTATTTTTCAACTACTGTAATGTTGTGACAAAAAGCAACATTTAAAAAATACATGTAAAAACATTTAAAATGGCTCATGGTTTTTTCTTTTTATTTCCTTTGCTTTGCTTCTGGGTCTACTGTGTCTTATTTGGGACTTTCTCTGTATTTAAAATTTGGATTTTTTTCAGGATAGATTTCTTTGCATTGATTTTGATTTTCAATATATTGCATTAAAGTATCATTTATCTTGATGAGTGTTTTCTGGTGCCCCTTACATTTTGTGCCTTAGGCAGATACTTCGTTTATGTCCCTTAATCCCAATGCTGGGCCTTAGATCCTGGATTCGTGACAGTCCTCAGGAGAAACAGAATCAATAGTCCATGTGTATGTGTGTGTAGATATCGATTTATGACAGAGTTACAGAGGCTGGCCAGTTCCAAGATCCGCAGTCAGCATGCTGTAGACCCAGGAATGCTGACAGTATGATTCTAGCAGCCAGAAAACCAGGACAGACAGGGTATAAATTCCAGTCCAAAAGCTCCTGGCACAAGTTAATGCTTCCGCTGAGTCCCATGGCCTGAAAAAAAACTGGATCCCAGGTCGGAGCCAGGAGAGGAGGGTGCGCTCCCCGTGCTAGTCTTTCTGCTTAGTTCTGTTCAGGCCTGCATTGACTTGGATGAGGCCCATCTGCTGCTTGACTCAGTTTACCAGTTTGAACGTGTAACACGTCAGAGTTGCCCTCACAGATACATCCAGAAGAGTGTGCAGCCAACTGTGTGGGCACCTCGTGCCCAGTCACGGTGATAAATGAAATTAACCACTGATCACTAAACAAGCACGGGTTCGGGACTACGGGGCACCGATCTGAGCCACGGCCACGTGTCTGCAGGAACAAGCGGTCCTCACTGCTCAGAGGCCCAGGCACGCTGCTCCCAACAGCGGCAGGAGGACCACGTTTCCAGGCCAACTGTCCTCAGGAGCTTGTTTGTGAGCTATTATTTCCTTAGCGGAAAGAAAGCGCAACGTCTTAAGAGGAAAGAAAACACAGCTTTAAAATGAAGGAAGAAAGCTTTAGATCATCCCAACTTACCCAAGTAAAATGACCCTGAGCAGCCGCTGTGTGACCTGAGCACAGGGGACCGCAGAACGGGTGAAGAGGGGTGGACAGTGCAGGTGCCCCTCCGCAGACGCGAGAGGCGCAGCAGCTCTTCGTGGTGCCTTTCTAGCATGTTCTTCTGTGCACATGACCGCTACTTTTCTCTTCTTTCTCCTTCCCCTTGTTTTTATGCAAGAATTTAGAGTTTATAATCTTTAGATCTTTAGAGTTTATAGTCTTTAGGGATAAGTTTCACGTAGGATCATGGCTGAACTAGCAGGAGCCCCAGCATCACTTAGAATTGTACATACTGACATCCGGGGTGCTGACTTTGTCTCATCCGTGAGACAGTCTCCACCTACGTGAAGCACAACCGCCCCTTCTAAGCTGGGGCTACAGCTGCTGACACAGGAAGGGATTGAAGCAATTGAAAGTGTGTGTGGATGCCAAGCAGTAGACGTGTTTGGGAGGTTAGGGTGCTGTCCGGCTGTTTACGGATGTCTCTCAGCTCCTCAACCATGGGATGCTGGGATGCAGCTTTAAAGTCACACTGCATCGCCCACTTCCTGGTACGGTCTGGGGGTGAAGATTCTGCAGGAAGACCGGAAGGCAGGAGGAGGGGAAAGACAGCTCTGTCTCACATCCAGCTCCCCTAAGCATCACCTCCTAAACATGTGCGCGCACACGCACACAGACACACACACACACACACACACACACACACACACACACAAAGAGAAGAGAGAAGGGGGAGAAGAAGAAAAAGGAAAGAGAGAGAGAGAGAGAGAGAATGCAGCAGTGGCCCAAGGTTCCTGCCTTCCTTGACATCTATTCCCAGGACAAACTTCCCAGAACATCTCTCAGTGTCTGGGCAGCACTGGTTTTGTGGTTCCCCTCCCCACTTCAAAGCTGATGAACCCACTTCTTTTAAGTGTCCCCATTGTGAGGTGACTGAAAGATACAAGGGGTGTCTACATTTTTTTAAAGTTTTATTAAATTAGCAGACCAGATACTTTGCTGAGAATGATGGGCATTTGGAAGGAATTATGGTAATACATCTTTTACTATAATGAATTTAAAAATTTAAAACACTACTGCATTTCTAGTCATGCTATGTTGATCAAACATTTGTGGCTGTTTCTGTCAAATAAAAAAAATTGCTCTGTGTCCTCATCCACATTTTTCATCAGATCTGTCACCATGTCTCTTTCGGGTTTTCTCCAAAATCAAAATGGCCATGGAAGACCAAAGTTTGCATCAGTTCAGGACACTGAGGCATAACTGAAGATACTCATGCAAGGAGGCTTCTAGATCGGCTCCCAGTAGCGGTAGGAACAATGGGGCAAGTGTGTTTTAAGTCAGGAGACTATTTAGAAGGGGATTCATGGCACTGTAATGTATTTTGTAAAAGAAAGATTCAAATATTCACTGTGCATTTGGATCACACCTCCCAGAGACGTGTTAGACCTGCTTCAGTTACCAACAAATGAATCACCAACACCCAGGCTATTCCTCACTTCCTTTCAAGGCCTTGAGCATCTACGTAAACTGTGAGCTGAGCCTTCCTGGGTTTGAAATGCCTGTATGGTTTCTGAGCTGTGACCTGGCCCCTCATGAATTCAGCTCATCGAGGGAAGTGCACACTTCCTACATCATGGCGAATGAGGGATTTCCACCTTGCAGGTGCCTGTGGTGTCCCACACCCGGTGAGCCCCACACCAAAGCCAATTCAGCAGTGAACATGGCCTCTCCAGGGCCATCGACACTTGTTAAGGAATGGAGAGGACAAAAATAAACAAAAACAGATGGAGGCAAGCCTGAATCGGAATCTTCCTGGCAGAACTACAGAACCTGTGACCTCACCTGGACAGGGAAGGGCCTAGCTGCAGCCAGAAAGGACAGATCTGCAGAATGGCTTCATTTACCTTTATTCCCAGAGAACCAGCTAGAGAGAAAGTGGCATTCTAGGTCTCTATACCAGACTCTGAATTTCCTAGGAAAACAAAACTATTTGTGAAGAAGGAAGAGTGTGACACAATTAGACGGCCTCGCTCCTGCAGGGAACTAAGCGAGTCCCAGGGTCCTCCAAGAACTGAATGTCAACTTCAGAACTCCAGAACAAGTCTCCCAAATCTAGTTGCCAAGACAAGGCTCCAGAACTGAGTCTACAGGGGCATCCCCCACCCCCCCACACACTCTGCTGCTGTCCCCCAGGATGCCAGCTGTTGAGGGAATTAGGGCAGTGTGAGCTGAGATTCTAGTTCCAAGTGACATTCTTGTTAAGAAGTTGAGAAGTACTGGTCTCAACAACCATCTCACAGTTAGATTCTGAAATGAGAACTGTTTTTTATTTTTTAATAAACTCACCCAAATATAGGAAGTCCTTTCTCCTTTCATTGGGGGAAAGTTTCCTGAAGATAGGACAGCATGTGACATGTCTACACTCACAAGGACAGAGGGAAAATAAAGCTATAGGTGTTGGCAGAGCGATGCAGGTAAATTGCAGCAGCCAACCTCTAGGTGCCAAGGACAATTCCGTGTCTGTCTTGGAAATGACAGGTAGCCCTGTCAGCAAAGTCAGGCCCAGCTCCTGGCAGAGAAAGACAAATCTTCCTTCGACAATAATTGGTATCAGCAACTTTTGAGGTCTCAAAAGTGGGATGCTGAGAGTTGTGGGTAAGGACATTGTAGTGAGCGGCATCTCGTAGCCCAGGACCCCCACACAGTCCACAAAATTACACAAAGTGTAAACAATATGAGTAACCGGAGAGGAAGCCACACTCTGAGGGCCTGAGCTGCTTCCGGCTCCGTACCCCTCCCTCCTGCCCGTTAAAGACGGTAATGGACTGTCAGGGTTGGATGCCAACTGGCAGCCGCTGGGCCGTCAGCCATGTGCATAACCCAGATGCCATCCTGTGTGGCCCATGTCATTTTCCAGGCATGTGGTTATCTTTATATTCTACATATGCGAGTGCATTAAAATGTTCTCCACTGGTCAGTACTGGGTGGGGTCCTCAAAGCAACGCCAATTTTAGGACTGCAGAGATAAGTGGCATCTTAGCTTCCCCATTCACAGTGAAGACAGAAGGTCAGGCCTAGCGGTCCAGTCTTGGAATCCCGGCACCCTGGAAGGCTGACGTAGGAGAGCCACCAGGCCAAGCCCAGGCTGGGCAACTTAGCACCTCGGTGCAAAGCGATCTCATAATATTATAAGGAATAAAAAGAAGGTCTGGCGGTGTAAGGCAGTACGAAAACCAAGAAAAAAGGGAACAACGGGTGAAGCTCTATCCCACAAAGGCCATGAGGCGGTGGGACTATTTGCCTTTTAGTTTATTAGGATTTTACTCCTTCGATGGGCTAGTGGTCCTTAAAGTAACAGTGATTGTAAAATTACAGAAATATGAACCATCTTAGCCCCATTACTGGAAGTGAAGACGGATCTCACAAGGTCCACCTGTGACCTGTGACTGCCCGGGGGACTGTGCACTGCTTGGGACTCCTACAGCCAGGGGCCAGCTGAAGTTGTGATACGCAAACCTCCTAAAGACGATGGTTTCCCTCAGCCACTGGGCAACTTACAGATGGCAGGAAACCTTTTCTCTAACCAGATTTAAAGGCCGCAGAGGAACATATCATGTTTTGTTGGGTTTTAGGAATCCACTACTATTTTGTTACTTAGATTGTTTCCTCTTTACCTCGTGGTCCCCGCGCTTCTTTAGGATTCCTTACTTTACAGCAGTGGTTCTCTGAGCCTGAACACAGGGCCATGCGGGGCGGGCAGCGCTGGAGCAACATAGGCCGCGAAGAGTTCACCTCCCCCTCGCGCGCTGTGGCTTGCGGGATAGGAGACGTCACCTCCTTCTCCCCACCTCAAAAGTGTCCAGTTGCCACCAACTCCCTCCATCACAGGTTGTATATTAAGGAGGGCCTTCTGGCACTGACCTCCCAAAACTCAAGGTCTATTTTAGCCCATTTTGCAATGATGCTCAGAGCCAACTTTGGCTTCCAGATGCTAAAAAGTGTCCTAAGCTTAGTTCTATCATTTTTTTGAAGTTAGACCAAGGCATTTCTGCCACTTCTTTGCACTGTAGAAAACGTGCCTCAGTTGTCACGGGCTGCGGGTTGGGCTGCGGTGACCCCAACACAGAAAACTGATCACGGGCCCATTAACAGAGTACTGGGGGCAGAAGGATTCATGCACAAGTGACTCCTCACTTCTGTCCAGACTAGGATACGGGCCAAGAGTGTGGGTAGAAAGCCAGCCACTATGGTTTGGATCTGGAATACCCCCCTAAGCCTCAGGTATTTTGACACTGTGGATAATCTATAGATTTCATATGCTGTTGGCTGTGGGGTCTGATCAGCAAGGGCAGATCACGGAAGGAGGCTGAGACGGGTCCCTGTGGGTGTGGTCTGGAGGGGTGTTCTCCTGTTCCAGCTGCTCCCCACACTTGGCCCCTCTTGCAATGCAACGAACAGCTGTTTTCTTCTAGACCTTCCTGCCACTGCCAGCCACCATCAAAGAACTGACATTTCTTGAAACTGAGCTAAAAATAAACCTTTCCTCCTTTATGTTGTGAGCATCCGGTATCGTGACCTGGCAATAAAAAGACATCTAAGATACAATCATTTGTGAAGTACTGGGTGGCTGGTGTAAGCTCAGTTGTGGAAAGCCCACCGAGTACATATGACCCGTGTGTTCACTCAGCGTAGTCCAGCATTCCACCTTTCCCTCTCTCCACCCGGGGAACCATGAGTGCTGGCATGCCCAGGAACGGTGCTAGAAGTGCCACACAGCCCGCACAGCCCACAGAAGTCACCGTCTCTCCTGCAGTTGTTAACCTGGCGTGGTATCACACAGCAACTTGACTGAACAGCACCAGAGTGGGGACAATTCCATCTCTGAATGGGATCATGGGAAAGGACCCGGAGAAAGACGTCTGTGTGCCAGTACTCAGGATCAAACCCTTACATGTGTATGCAGGGCTCCCTTGTTGTAAGGTTTGCAAAAACCCAGGCCTAATCTTTTCACAACTTACTGTGCAGCTTAGTGAGTTGTAAGTGTGCCAAATTAACATTGTTATAGATTACAGAGAATAGAGATATAATCCAAATAAAACTAAAGATATAGAAGCATACATGGCATGTAACACCAAAGAATCCCATGAATTTTTTTGTTGGCTTGAATATATATTTCTGTTTCCTCTCTCATGCCCACCATACAAAATAGGCAATTTAGTTCATAATTGGAACAACTTAGATGTCTTTTCATGAGAAAAATGATAAACAAACTGTCATACATCCATAAGTGAAATATTATTTGGCAATAAAAAGACTATTTAGCCACAAAACAGACGTGGAGGAGCATCGGGAGTGCTGCTGAACAGAAGAATCCAGTGTGGAGCAATTATACACCACGTGATTCTGACAATGCGACATTTTCGGAAAGACAATACCACGAAGACAGGATAAAGATGAGGGTTTTCCAGGGGCCAGAATGCAGCACAGAGGGTGACAAGCAGGGCCACAGGCCTTCCCTCACGTTGCAGAAAGACCACACTGGATTTATTAGACATAAGCCAGTACTTCTCAAATGCTAGATAGAGCAGCGTGATTGTGCGGCAAGGGGCTTGGCGGTGAGGCCTCTGGCCCTTTCCAGGGACGTAAAGAGAAGACCGTAGGGGAAAGAGGGAGCTAGGTGGCAGAGAGAAAGGGCAGGGGGCTCCCGAAGGGAGGGGGAGAGTGGTAAGGATGGAGGAAAGAGGAGCCGTCAGACTGCAGGGGAAGGCCGGCACGTTCCGGCTGGGTCTGGACTGTGGGATGAGCTGTCTCCTGCTTTGCTTCCTTAAGGGACTTTCTGAAGCTGCCTTGAGTAACCCTGAAAACAATGGAGAACGCACAGCCTTCTGGAACCAATTGTCTCACTGTATGCCAGACAACAGGTAGCAGTCGCCAGCACAGGCCCCAGTGGAGAGAGTGCGCGGGGCCAGGAGCTCACGGCAGACACTGAACAAGACCCACAAATCCCACGGGGTCTGAGAAATAGCAGCAATTCAGCAACTCGGAGAACCGTCGCCAGAAGAGAAGGGGAGAAACATTCTTCAGATTTATGGCTCTTGCTGCTGAGCACAAGACAGGAGAGGAGTGATGGCCTCGTTGCTATTCTCAGTGTGTTTAGTGAAAAAAAGTAACAGCTAAGTAGGGAAGTGATAAAAGAAAGCAATAAAACAGACAACCTATTAATTCCCGGCCCAAGTGCATATGATTTCTCATTGTTTGGCCAGTTAGCCACAGCAATGCTGTTTACGCAAAGATTCGATTTCCAGCAACTGCAATTTTGTGTTAGCAAACAGCTGTGACAGGGCCCATGAATTCAGACCTTGGAACCACCTTCCACTGGAAAACGGTGCACGAGACAGGAAGTCCCTGCATCTGCCTCCTTCGTCTTCCTTTTGGTTGTTGCGTCGGTCGCTTTGTAGTACTACAGATGGAGCCCAGGGCCTTCACCCCGACCTACACCCCCACCCCATTTTTACTACTGAGTATGCTAAGCCACTAAGTTGCCTATGCAGGCCTCAAACTCGTGATCCTCCCGCCCCAGCCTCCCAGAGTGCTGAGATTACAGGCCCAAGTCACTTGACCTGGCTTTTTCTGTGCTTTTACTATCTCCGCGTGATTATGGTAGACACGCCGCCGCCTCGCCCTGGGGCTGTAGAGCCAGGGGTGCGTTGCATAACATACAACTCACATAGCTGGTGACTGAACATGACTCTATTATTGGAGGTCAGCAGGATGATCTCAACAGGCTAAAATGAAAGCATCAGCAGGGCTTGCTCTGCCCGGGAGGCTCTGGGGAAGAGTCCGCCACCTGGTTGGAAGAGTCCCATCCCTTAGGATGGGACTCGGGTTCTTGTTCCTTGCTGGCCGCCAGCTGAAGACTGCTCCTGGCTTCCTTGGCTCCTGCTGCTTCTTCCACCTTCACACCCAGTAAGGAGGTTGAGTCTCCCTCCGGCTTCAGGACTGTTTGGATTTGGACACAGAATTATTTGCCAGAGGTCTCCTGTGTTCCGAAGTCAGGCTTTAGAAGGTGAGGGATCGCAGGGTCCTGGGCTTGTCCATGCGTCCATCTCTCAGTGAGTTCCTAGCTGCACGTGCAGGTAGGTGAGGCCTGGCTGGGCTGGGTCACTGGGAGTGGGACCCACAGACTGTGTTCTTGTCCCCAGCTCCTCCCTTCTCTCTCCAGTTGCCATCGGATGAGCAACGGTCTCCTACCTGGTTCTTCTACCATGCCATTTCTGCCACGGAGCCAGCCAAGCGTGGCCTGAGCCTCTCCTTCTGTAAGTTGGGTGTTGGGTGCTTTATCCCAGGGACAGAGAGTGGCTGTTGTATGACCCTCCTTCCTTTCTCCCTGCTGGTCCATTTCTCTGACAATTCTGCCTCCTCCTCCTACTTTTACAGGCCCAGGTGATATACCCAGCTTGCCCAGATGACTCAGGATAGTTCTCCACTCTGAGTTCTATACTTTTAGTTCCAGATCCATCTGTGAACATTCACCATCTCCAGGGCATGGACATTGAGGGCCATTTTTCTGCCTGCCTCTCCTTCTAAGTGAAGGTCATGTGAAGGTCATGTCATATACACAAAGTCCAAAGGCCGGAAGCAAACTTGAGATCATCCTGCCTCAGCCTATCAGAGAGCTAGGATTACAGGCATGTGCTGCCAGACCCAGACTGAGACCCATCATCTTAGCATTAAAAAGTCTCTTTGAAGATACATTTCCCATGGCTGCTATAATAAACCACCACAAACTTTGTAGCTTAGAACAACACAGATTTATCTGCTTCGAGTTATGGGAGTTAGAAACCTAAAGTGAGTCTCATGGGCAGACATCGAAGTTCTTTCTGGAGATTCACAAAGATCAACCAGCTCTTCCAGCTCTGGAGACCACCGGCCTTCCAGGCTCCTGGCAGCATCCCTTCAACTCTCCACGCTGCCCTTCCCATGGGCTTTCTGGGGGACCCCGGTGGTCACATTCACAGCCCACTCATTCCTAGAAAGTCTCAAGACACAGAGGAGGACACAAGGGGAGAAAACCTCAGAGTGCCTCCCAAGACAAGCCCCGTGAGAAGACTTTCCGTGCAAGGACTCATCAGAGCCAGGGCAGCCTGACAGGTGCTGGGTGCTGTTAGGATACTGCAAGCGTGGGTGGGGAAGAAGAAGGGGAGGGAACAAGAACAGGAGGGAGTGAGAAGCCACGGGAGTGCCCGAGGTGGGCGGAGCTCGAGAAGCGGCACATTTTCTCAACAGCTACAGCAGGCTCTGTAGACCCAAAGGCTGCAAGGAAGGCCGTCTTTCTGACACGTGGGACGTCTGCTCCCAGGGTCGGGGCAACGTGATGTAATCTTTTTCCTTCGTGGCTACTTATCACACTTCGTAGGATTTTCGAGTTTCAATGTTTTTAAAAATGTAAGAAGACATTAACACACACATACACACATGGGCAACAGAACAAGGGACTTCCTAATAGATCAGGGACTGGCTGCCTTGTTTCCTTCCTTCCTTCCTTCCTTCCTTCCTTCCTTCTTTCCTTCCTTCCTTCCTTCCTTCCTCCCTCCTCCCTCCCTCCCTTTATTCCTTTCTTGCTTTCCTTGCTGTCTTTCTTTCTTGCTTCCCGCCTTTTTGTGGGACCAGAGATTGAATCCAAGGGCTCTGCACTAAGCTACATTCCCCACCCCGTCCCCTTTTATTGAGACACAGTCTAGCTTGATCTAACTTATTTGTTAGGCTGGACTTCAACCTTCCATCATCTTGTCTCAACCTCTTAGAGGCTCTGGGATGAAGAGCCTGTGCTACAGGGCCTGGCTCAGAGTTTTTCTAAGTCCTTCAGAGAAGGATAATCTTAACCTGGAGACCACGAAAATCCAATTGAAAGCTGCAGAGAATCCCACCTACAAATGACGCACCTACATGGCCAACTACACAAGCAAAGAAAAGGCTCAAGAGTCCACAGGCTTCCCCGGAAGGTGCCCCCATCCTGACCTGAGTGGCGTTGACATGCACACAGTTGGATCAAAGTGGGGATTTAGTCTTGTAAAAAGTTTTACCATTAACTTGATAACGTTTCAAAAAGGTTGCACTTGCGGATTGAACAAAAAGCAAAACAAAACAGAACATCAGATGTAAAGGCCCTAAAGCCAAGCAGGAATCACCTGAGAGAGGCCGTCCAGATTTGTAGGTGCACTTTTTGCTGTCTTTGTTTGGATAAACATATAATCCTAGGCAGGAGTTCACTGGAAACTAGTTTGGAGCTCACTGTGGAAGCCTGTGGTAGGTACTCAAGGCCATCTGACTTTGTTGATGTGAATACTTCATAGGAAGTGCTGCTGCGATTACCTAATTGGTCCCCTACTGACAATTCCTGTGCACATGAGAAATCTCAGGGGGCAGAACTGCAGTAGGGAGCTTGGATTCCACATCTTAGAAATAAATGGGATAAATTTGTCTTCGTTTCATAGCTATGCAAGCTGCTCAGCCAGTGTTTTCTTTTATCCATTTTTTCCCTTGGTGATATATGCTCATTCTTATTTTCTTTTAGCTTTTCTGCTTTTTTTTAATCTTTTAGAAAAATTTCAAATACAAATAAGCTTTGAAATAGGGTGAGAGCCTGTTTCTTTTTTTTAATTCTGGCATGAAAATTCTTGCCCAAGTGATTGTGTTGTTCTTGCTTTCCATTTAAATTGAATATCCGAGCTTATTGCTAAGATAACAAAATTGAGACAAAATCTAATTTTATATTCAGGGAGAAAAATTCACTCATAATTGTCCTTTCTTTCCCTTCCTTCTCAGGCAGAGGCTTCAAGAGTTTTCATCCAATAAAACTGAGGAAGGGTGTTAGTACCAGTTGCCTACCTCCCCCCTGCCATGCCAGGCATCCCGCAGCCCTGCGCAGTAAGGAATGAGCCGCCAGGTTCCAGGCCACCAAAGGCATCTACAGAGATAATTTCACTAATTTCCTCCTGCAGTATGGACTCAAAAGTGGCTCGGAACGCCCAGGGCATGCAGTGAGAAGGGAGGTTCTTAGAGCAAGATCATCTTGCGCAAAGCAGAAATAAGAGTTAAGTTCAACTCGCCGAAAGAAGCGGTGTATACATTTAAAGCGCACAACCTGATTAAGATTGTGAAACAGTCTTCTCAGCAAGCTCATTAGCCTGTATACCAACTCCGTGTTCCTCACAGCCCTATCCACAACATCAAGATATAGAAACAGCGTGGGTGTCTGTGCGTGTGCATGTGTAACGGGTTATCTCTGATTTTGTGAATGCACTGAAAAATTTGAGAATATTCTTGTCCAAGTAATTTTAGATCCAGGCTGTTTTACTGTAATGAGATCACATTAAATAAAACCAATGAATAGTAAGTGTGAATTGATTCCAAAGCACGGGGTTGCTAGGGCAAATGACGGGATATGTCAGACTGTGGCCTTGTTCCCCTAACTGTCAACCACAGTGGAAGTCACCTTGCTCCTGGGGTTTAAGTGGTCTGTGGGGCGTAACTCAGAGTGCAGCGGTCTGT
Source organism: Ctenodactylus gundi (assembly GCA_004027205.1). Lineage (NCBI taxonomy): Eukaryota > Metazoa > Chordata > Mammalia > Rodentia > Ctenodactylidae > Ctenodactylus > Ctenodactylus gundi. Next base: position 49,646 of record PVKB01005390.1, read on the forward strand.
CTAGAGAGACAAAAATGCCACGCTGTGACCGGGGGCCACTGGCGCTTCCTTCCAAGATGGGACTGGTGTTTGTTATGGTTTGAATGTGTCCCCCCAAAAAAGCATGTGTTGGAATGCTAATGCCCCACTGGAGCCAGGTAAGAGCGGATGGGGCCGTGAGGTGGGTGAGGGGTTAAGGCAGAGTTTGGAAGTGGGGTCCTTCAATCCTCAGTGGGAAGCCACTGTCCCCTACCTGAGCTGCTTCCCATCCTCCTCTTTGACCCCGCTTGTGCTTTTCTCCCCCACCAACACATCCCTTTGCCTTGTAATTTCTGTTCTTAAAGAGTATGTAGCTGAAATGTACTTCAAATTTTGAATTAATGGGCATGAAAATAAACTCCCATTATTAGCTGAAAAATTGATAAAGAGACTCTATTCGGTTTTGAAGCTCAAGCCAAACTCAATTACCTTTTATTACTTGCATAGTGAATGTGTGTGTCGACACACTTGAGGTGTGTTAAAAATACAGTGAATCTTTACGTTTTCAAAAATTTACTTCGAGAAAAGAATGACGGCAGTGACTCACGCTCACAATGCTCCCCTCACTTGCCTCCCTATTCCTGCAGCTCTCCGAAGCAGCTCGGAAGGTCCTCTTACCTGAGTGTCTTTAATTGCTCTGTCATAGCTGCCTTGATGCTCGGAATCAGCTCGAAATGTTGATGTCTCACGGCCACTTTGACTTTGGGAAGAGCCAGTTGCTGCCAGGTGACAGACTCAATGGCTAAAGCGGGTCAGGACGCACTGCTGTGTTTGGGAGACCCTGCTTTTGTGTTAGGTGGCGGTCAGCAGCAGCATTCACTGTATTTTTGATCACACCTTGTAAAGACGCTCACAGAAGAGGACTTCCAGAACTGCTTCAGGACGTGGCCAGGTGACAGGATGACTGAGTTTGAAGTGACGGGCAGTATTTTGAGGGGAATTCATGGCAATGTGTCTTTAAAAAATTTTTTTTTCATTTTTTTTTTTTGAGAGGGGGTCTTGCTCTGTAGCCCAGGCTGGTCCTGAACTCACTGGTGAAGCCCAAACTGGCCTTGGACTCAGGACAATCTGCCTGCCTCAGCCTCCCGAGTGCTGGGATTACAGCGTCACCACACTCAACTTTTATGTGGTGTTGGGGAACAGAACTGGGGTGCTTAGCATTTGCTAGGCCAGTGCTTTAACAGCTGAGCTATTCCTCCAGCCTGTGCTTTTTAATGAGATAATTTTTTTTAAAATCGAAACATTCACCACGTACGTTTGTCAGCCCGTCCGTGTCTCTGTGTGTCCCTCAACAAAAATATTCCCTAGTCTCTCAACATGTCTACACCACTGGTGAAAAGCCTTTTGATTGTGCAAGAAGCCTCCCGTTCTGTCTGGAGACTATGTACCTCTGTCCCCTGCCCGGGTCCCCAGGGCCCCTGCGGTCCCCTGAAGGGGGCCACTCCACAAGTATTCCAGGAACTGGAACACCGCACAGGCATTTTTCTTTGTTTTTGTTGTTGTGTGCTTTTGTTGCTGTCAGGCTGTTGTTAAAATTCCCTTTCACAGCAAACCAGAGCTGCGGACAGAAGAGCAAGAAAGAGCACCCACCCGAAGGGATGCTCCCCTGCACGAGGGGGCAAGTGGAGGGGCCGCTCCGTGGTTCGTGCAGCGGGAGTCTGAGGCGGGGGGAGGTGGGGAAGCACTTTCCTGGGGGGAAAAGAAGCAGTTATTGTATTTGGGTGTGGGCTATAAATCAATCAGATGCAAACTGTACTCCCAAGTACATGTCTCAAGGGAGAAAAGATTAAAAATGGGAATCAAAGCAGTTTTCCTGTCTCAAAAAGTGACGGATGCTGGCAGCCACGTCCCGGGCCCATCATCCCCAAGGGCTCGAATCGCTGTTTCCTGAAGCTTACACCTGCACCGGGAGTTGGTAAAATCAATTTCCCCAAGAGAGTTTTCTTTTCTTCTCTTATTTATTTTTTGCTAGGAGAAAGGTGCGTGCTGGGTGTTGACTGCAGTTTCCAGAGGCTGCGTGTCCGGGCCCGGGGGGCCGCGGCATCTCCCTCTTCATTAGCCAAACTACATCAACCACTCCGAAGACAAAAAAGCTGTTGGTGCGTAACTTTTAAGAGCAAAAAGGTTCTAAGAGCAATTCAGTTTGTGGGAACAGAACATAAGGAAGCTCAGATCACTTCATTTGTCCCTGAAGCGAACAGAGTCACTTTAAGGTTGGTGTTTTTTGCCGTCAGCCAAGTGTGGGAGCTGCTGTCCTGTGGTTTTCCAAGCCAGAGCCCTGGGACCTAATTACATTCCTCAGGAGTCCAGAATTGGGGACAACCTTGGCTCTGACCCACTTTGAAATTAAATTTGCGGAAGGCCAGTTCACGCAGGTGGGCTGACTAAGGCATCAGTGACATCTCGGTAACACTTCCTGTTTTTTTTGAGACAAGGTCTTGCTCTGAAGACCAGGCTGATCCCCAACTCAACACTTAGCTCAGACTGGCTTCAAATTCATGATAATCCTCCTGCCTCAACCTCCCAGGGGCCAGGCTGACAGGCACGCGCCACCCACCCAGCTATTACGCAGTGCTGTGGGATCGCACTCAAGGTCTTGCACCTCCTAAACAAGGCTCTGGTTGCTAAGCTGCACCTCCAGCCCCCAAAACATGTTTGCAAAAGCAAATTATCACATACGCTCATTTCTGTGGCCGTAATATAAATTATGGAAGAGTACAAAGTGAAACTCCGCACCTCATGTTAGGACCCAGGCTGCAAAGGAAGAGTGAGCCGTGGGCCAGGGTGCGAAGCTGCGGCTGTGTTTACAGCTACTCCCCATCACTCACATTACCGCCTGAGCTCCACCTTATGCCGGATCAGCTGCAGCGGCCGATCCTCATAGGAACACGATGCCTGCTGTGAACTGTGCATGCCAGGGTCTAAGTTGCGTGCTTCGTGTGGGGGCACTGGCACTGGGCGCAGCTGCAAATACATGTTAATATTAGGATGAATTGTGCAATGTTTTTAATCATATATTACTATGTAATAATAATAGAAATAAAGTCCACAGTAAGTGTACTGTACTCAAGTCACCCTGAAACTATGCTCCCCGGTCTATCTTCCACAAAACCCATCAAAGCGTTGAGGGCCACTGCCCTAAAGCCCTAAGTACCCCTGCCCCACCACCCCTCCGGCTCTTCACAGGGCACCCACAGCCCTGCTTCGACACGGGGCCGGCCTCCCCACAGCACGAGGGGATGAGATGGCAGCAATTAGCAGCAATCCGGGGCCTGGAAGAAGCTCAATGCCGTGGGCACACTGGTGTCTCACTTGCAGACCTGAGTAGCCAGGGGCACTGTCAGCTCTGCCGTACACGACACAGCGCGGGAAGGGGGGCGGGTTCCGCCAGCGCCCACACCCAGCTCCTTTCGGGGCTGCGGTAGGTGCTCCTGTCACCCCTCGGGGAAAGGCGTCTTCTTTTGTTACTCGGGCATCTGATCAGATGGGAACTTTTAAGTCTTCAGGGTAAGCAGTTCTATTTTAATATAGAGAAATTTCTACCAGAGTTATCACTTATCCACAGTATCCTGAGGTGTATGTAGTACCAATAGCACTGCCAGAAATATAGAGGAATACATAAGACTTATTTTAAAAAATAAACTGTAGGGGTGTTAAATTGTTACAGACAGAAAAGTCCTTCCAAGCACCACTGTGGTAAGGAGGCAGAATCACACAAGCACGGCAGAAGGGTCCCCAGGTCCCTTCCTGGCAGCCCCACCTGCCTTTGGGAGCATTCCATTGTACTGACTTCTATTATGGCCAACTAGTTTTTTTGTTTGTTTTGTTTTTTGAACTTTAGATAAAAGGAATCATCCCGTATATAGTTTTTCCTCATTACGGCTTCTTTGTTCAAAGTTCTGTTTATGATATTCATCCATATCGCCGTAGTATCACTCACAGGCTTGCTGCTTGGGGAGCACAGGAGCCGACACTGGGATGCAGTTGTTCTGTTGCTGTTATCATTGGTTTTGTATTTTATGTTTTGTTTCTTTGCAAGAAAAAAGAGCCTGACTGTAGTTCCATCAACAGAGAGACAGAAGTTGCCCAGACCCGTCCCCTGATGGGTGGTGGTGGGGTGTCTAAGTGGCCTGTGGTGAGTGGGATGGCTGGGAGTGGCTTCAATTGGGATGTTGGCTTCATTTTCTCTTCTCCTGCTCCGTCCTGCAAGCATAGCAGTACCCTAGCCTCCCACGTAAGCCCTTAAGGCCACGTTCCCATCCTGCCGGGCTGGTCTCGGGAGACTTACAGCTGTACCAGATGCTTGCGGTCATCTGAGATCATGTCCTAGCGATGCTTCCCCTGGATCCTGAAAAACAGCTTACGTAACCGATCGGGAATTTGCCCTCTCCTGGCTCCACTGCTGCTGCCTGTTGCGGCGGTTACAGATTTTCACTTATTTGCATTCGTCTGTAGGATGGGTATACCATCACGTATTTACTCTGCTGTGCAGCTCTTTGGGTGTGTTCCATTTTGGACTATTACAAATAATATTACCATTTTTTTTTTTTTTTGGTGGTAGTGGTGGCTCCTGAGCTCAAAGCCAAGATCTCCCACTAAGCCACATCCCCAGCCCCAGTGCTACTCAAGTTACATGTGTGCTTTCTTGGTGGACACGCGGAGGTGCGTAGTTGTATCCCTTACCTAACGCTACCTACTAACAACGCCTCAGGCTTAGCCTGCCCTGCCGGTCACTGGCATTGTGTGCTCATCTGTCGAGGTCCTGAGCAGCCAGGCGTGCTGGAAGGGCCCAGCAGGGAAGTCCCGCTCGCGTTTTCTCCAGTGGCCTTGGGCACACATCAGCTGGGACTAACGTCAGGGTGCTGGGGCTGCAGTGCTGCTGCTGGCCACAGGCTGGAGGGCTCAGCACCTCCCCCATGGCCTGCTTGAGGCTGAGGCAACCTGCGTGGCCTCCCTAGGAGGCCAGGATCCCCGTGGAGAGGCCTCTGGGTTCTGTTCTGCCTCCTCACAGCGGCTTGGGTGGCTCCCGCCTCCTACGAGGCCTGGCGATCGCCTGCTGAATGCTGAACACTCGAAGTGTGGACGGTACAGACGAAACCTGCGCGTCCTGATGTGTTTTCCTTCGGCGGATATTTGTTTTTCTCTTTCAAATTTATCTTTTCACACCAGCAAATAGAAATTGTACATATTCGTTACATTCATGGTGCACAGCATGACCTTTTGGTGTATATAACATGTCATGCGTATGTCGGATGTGCAAAATAGCATAATTTTATCTATATATGTATATAATGTTTTATATAATAGCTAAATGAAGTATAATAAAATGGCTGTATTGTGCACTTTAAAATTACTGACGGAATAAATTTTAGACATCACACATGCACAAACAAGCGTGCGAGGTGCCACTTCGCTTTCTTTTTTGGACGCCGTCTGGGCAGCACGTGTCCTCTCTCTGGCCTGGGGTCACACTGTCACATGTCAGGTTCTCATTTGCCCAAAAGGCCAGTGCTGTCTGTGGCCTGGAAGTTTCTCCTGGACCTAGCTCTGTTCCCGACCCTGCTGGCCATGCCCTGGTCCCCCATCCCCTCCACCACCATGTGTCTCTGTCCAGAGCTGCTTAAAGCCTGGCAGGTGCCTGAAGAGCGCAGGGACACCTGCTCACCTTCACACACGGCCAGACTTGGTCTCTCAGGTACCCGGAGCCCAAATGGCCCCGAATGCCATGGTCTAGGTCAGCAGCTGACGGCATCGCAGCTCCCAGGCGCACCTGCAGCTTCCACTCAGGTCCTCAGCCTCTGGTCCTGTGGTGCCCCTGAGGGAACTAAGATACTACAAGGAACAGAGGAGCAGAGAACGTCAAGGTCATCTCCACCAGGTCCCCAGGGAGACCACGCTGTTATTTCTGTCCTCCGACACAATGCTCTGGTGCACTCAAGCAAACAGGAGGGGTTCCCCTCAAGCTTTGGGGGTTCTTGGGGGGTGAGCTGACTGCAAGAAGCTGTGATGTGACCATGAAAAACAGCCCAGCAGACTGAAAATGCACTGGGATGCCAGGCATGAAAACAGGAGGCACTGAGTGGGCGAGAGACACAATGCCTGCCGAGCTAGGTTTAACATTATGTTCTTATAATCTCAACGCTCTGGGAGGCTGAGGACAGAGGATCTCAAGTTAGAGCCCAGTTCAGGCGACACAGTAACCTAGCAAGACCCTGTCCAAAGCCAAAAAACAAAAGAGCTCAGTACCAAAGGCCGATCAATGGATTCAATCTCTAGTGCTGAAAAAAACATTATGCCTACCCCAAAGCTGTCTGTACCCTCCTCTCCTGGAGCTGAGGCTATGTTAAGTGACCTGGCAAAGTGGGGTTAAGGTGACAGAGGGTCATTAACTATGCTAGCATCAGGCTAGGGAGCCCACCCGGGGCTACTCTCAGAGTTCAATGTAACCATGAAAGTCCTAGCAGGTAGAGGAAGAAGGTGGGAAGGAAGCTAAAGAGGTGTGTGGACATCATGATGCTGGGTTTGAGAGAAGAGAAAGGTTAGGAGCAGGAAGGCAGAAAGTACCGGAAGCTTCAAGAAGCCAGGTTGTTTGTCCTCGTAAGAAACTTAGCCTTGAAACATTTTCGTCTTAGCCCAGAGAAATGTCTGCACTCTACAAATGGTAGAAATCTGTGTAGCTTTAAACCACTAAGTTAATGCAAATCTGTTACAGTCAAAAGGGAGCTAATGTAAGTACGTCTCGTCACGTGTTACGCCTTTTCAAACTTGTCCTCATGAAAACAATGCTATCGTTTGGTCTTGTTTCGTCTTGTTTTGTGATGTGACTGGATCACAGGGACACGATGCTCATCAGCAGGTTCACCCGTGGGCGAGGCCATGGCTGATGTGCTGTTAGGAGTAGAGACGGGTCAGGAAAGGCTGGCCACTGAAGACCTGACCTGGAAGGGCGCACCCTGGTCCCCGGCTCCTCTCTTCTCTGCTTCCTGCCCTGTGTGCTGCTCTCTTCCACCATGTGTGTGTTTCTGCCCTGGAGTTAATTCACAATGGACCGAACCCACCGGAAACTGTGAGCCAATATCGGCCTCTTCCTTTAAGTTGTGAGCATTTTGTCCCGGTGGAGGAAACCACCTGACACAACAGTGTCATTCAGCTCTTATTGGATAGGAGACTGCACAGATTATTCTTCTATGCTGGGAAGGCAAAATTCAGGACATATTTACATGGTCCTGAGCAGACCCTGAAAATATGAGAGGTGCACAAAAAAATATGCTTCGCTTCAACTTTACAGAGCATAACAGTAGTCTCTTTCTAGATGAATTGGGTAGGTGATGAGGCAGAAAAAGTGCATTCTTTGGAAATTAAGATGATTCTCATCTTGTCTCAGACATTACTTCGTCCTCTGGAAGGCTCTTCCACATGGTCCATTCGGTCTGTGTGACAGTTGGCTTTACATTACTATACTTGATGCCTGAGACGATTAACTGATAAAAAAAGAAAGGTGGCTCTGACTCACAGTTTTGGAAGTTTCAGTTCAGGACCTCGTGACTCCTGTGCTCTGAGCTTCTGATGAGTCAGAACTTCACAAAGGAGCAAAGCACTGCTCTCATGAGTCAGGAAGCCAAAGACAGTAACTGAACGGCCGAGGACCCATGTGCCCTGCAGGGATGCTCTCCTCGTGACTTAGGAACTTGTCACTAGGCCCTGCTCCCTCAGTTCCTGTTTCCTCCCAATAGCGTCCGCTGGGGACCAAGCCTGAAGCGCGGGCCTTTGGAGAGCACTTTTCTAGGTCCTGGTAGTCTGCTACAACAATATGCTGTGGACCAGAAGGCTTACAAAAAAAAACAGAAATTCTGGAGGTTGGGACAACCCAGATGGAATGATCAGAAGGCTCGGTGTTTGGTGGCGGCCACGGGTTTGTAGATGCTCCGTCTCCTCATGTTGTCATTGTAGGAGAGACAAAGGAGCCCCCTGGGCCTCTTCCAGGAAGTCACTGCTCCCGTTTAAGTTGACACTTCATTAATGACCCAATCACCTCTCAGAGATGCTTCCTCCTGAAACCACCTCCACTGAGGCTGGACTTCGACACAGGGACTGGGCGTGACACAAACACGGAGGCCGAGTCATGGCTTTCCACTGCAGTGAGCCCTTATCACCTGGGGTCCCTATTCCCAGTGGTCTTTACATTTCTAAGAGACAGATGCTGACTCTTCCGCAGTCTGGCGCTTTGACACTAGTGAGGGCTGCAGAGCAGATGATCAAGTATTGCTGCTGTAGTGCATTTAATCAAGAGAAATGGAAACAACAAGGGAATTGAAGACCTCACGAAGAATGTTGTTGTAGGAACCTAATAACATTGTGTGCTCACTCTAATGAATAATAAAGACAAAAACCAAATGAAAAATGTGACTTAAGTTAATTTTTAAAGAGTAAACAACCATATTTATTAATTTTTTCTTCCTTGTTTTTTTTTTTTAAATTCTCTGCAAACAGCATGATGCTCACTCTGTCTTTAAATGTCAATGCTCAGGTCTACTCCCTACCTCTTCTCTCCTCTGTATATTGAACTAGAATTTGAAAATGTTGAATTAAAATGACCATGGATCTTGAAAAATGTAGAGAGAAGATATTCTAGCCTGTGGCTTTGTATCTCGTAGCACTGGGGCCTGAATTCATAGCTGGCATCCTCACACCCTGTGCGATGGCAGTGGGAGGTGGGGCGCTTAGGAGAGGGTTAGTTCCTAAGGGAAGAGCCTTTGTCAGTGGGATTCATGTCAGAGAGATCCAGGAGTGACACCTCCCTCTTCCTGCCCAATAAGAACACAGCCAGGAAGCTTCACCTGTGAGCCAAGAAGCAGTACCTTAGCACACACTGGAAGCTGCTGGCCTGACGTGTTGGACACCTCATCTCCAAAACAGTGCGAAACACCTTTCTGTTGCTTTTAAGGCCATGTGAGCCACGGCGTTTTGCTACAGCAGCCTGAGCAGACTGAGAGACTGTGTGGTGAAGACACGTCACAAAGGGAGGAAATGAAAGACAAGAGGGCAAGTCTGGAGAACAGAGGCCGACTGTCCCCTCAGGAGACAGCGTGGAACACTGGGTGAAGGCCGGGAGTAAGTTCACCAAAGTCGGAGGTCAGAACTAGGTGAGACATGTTGCCCGGCTAAGTAGAGGCAGGACAAGTATTTGTCCGATCAAAACTCAGGAGGGCTGAGCTCACCGCTGGCAGGGTGAGGGGTGCTGACAAGACGCTCTGGAGAAAGCACGGCCGGGTGGTTTGGGCACGAGACCAGCCTTGCAGGCAACCTGGATAACGGGATGGCTCCGGTGCCCGGTTTGTGGCACGTCATGCTGAAGGTGGGAATTCACTTTTGAAAGGCTAAGGTGGTTCTGAGGAGGGAGAGGAGCCGACATCTGGGAATACAGCATAAGTCTGGGAGGAAGATTGGCAGCTGGTGGAAGATTCAGGCAACGGCGGGCGGTGGGGATGGGGGTTGTGTTGCCAGAGCAGAGAAAGTCTTGCAAAGGCCCCTTGGACCCATGCTTAAGGACAGAGTCCAAACAAAAACGAGGACATTTTCTAAGATAATGACGAGCTCAGTAGTAAAACTGAAACTCAGATGAGTGGAAAGACTCCTGGGACACTCGCAACAAAAGGACGCTGGGCGGCTACCGAAAGCAAGAGGCAAGTCACGTTCTTAGGATGGACTTAGAACGACACAGGCACGCTTTTCAGATGAAGCACTTATGCACTGGATTTCAGCTAATGGGGAAGAAAGAACAAGTGGGGTGTGGTGAAACAAAATCAGACGTGCAAGACCCAAGATCCTTTCTGAATATCTGAGGCAGGTTCGGTGGCAGCAGTATTTGCGAGACGGTTCTTTGGAATCGTTCATCAGACGGTGTCTGTGGTGGCTTAGGGTTCATTACTGCGGCGCCATCAAAGCAAGTCGCCCTCATTGCATCCGTAGGTAGGACCCGAAAATACTTTGCTTTCCCAGATATCTTTTTATTTTGAAGTTAATGGGTGGTAAATGAAAGCAATTTGCATTAATGTGTGTTCAGTCCATAATTTGTTTCTGTTGGCTCTTTCTAGAATTAAAGATTCTCAACCAATTTGTCATCCTAGCACGAGCATACGAACAGTCAATTCTGAACAGTCGTCCTTGGAAACCAGTTCTATTTCAATAATCAACCTTTTCTCAGTAAAGGTTAGCTTGTGTTATTTGCAGAGCCGCAGAAGGGATATGAAATTGCATGCCCGGCTCTCCTCCCTCTCCTTTCCCTTTACTGTGCGTGAAAGACTCTGGAGGAACAGCATCTGGTTCTGAGTAACACAGGCCAAGGGACAGAGCAATGAACAGCAATGTCAGGAAGTTCTTAACACGAGTCTCCAGTGTAGTATGTGGGGCTCAGGTGCTGTAACTCTCCTACTGAACTTCTCCAATATTCTCACACACCTTGACCTTGACCTGAACACAGCTAACTCCCTTGTTCCTTCTGAGGCATGGTGGTAGTAACCTTGACCCCAACACAGCAACCTTCTCGGCCGTAGCAACCTTCTCTAGACCTCACATAACAACCTTCCTCATGATGACAATCCTGACTTCCAGCAGGAACCCGTAGCCCACCTGCCTGCTCTCCAGCCTATCAGGCAACTCCACGTCATCTTCTTGAATCCAACTCCAGCCCCACATGCCAGCTCAACAACCCAATGCCTGACCCTCGTACTGACCACACTAAGTAAAAGCTTTTGCCACCCCCTGAGCAGAGCCTTACATGGGGACTTGCTACCCAGGCACCACGTCATGGGGAATGTAAAATTTAATTCCAAATTCTCCTGCTGCTGGTCAGATTTAGGGTTCATCTGGGCCCTTCTTTGATTTAATAGTATGTGAGTAGAACTGTGTAGGTTCTGTGTTACCTCTCACTGTGGGAATCTTACTGCCAGCCTGATCTTAGTGGTTGGATTAGAACTTAAAACTTAAGATCAATCTTGTGCTTCATGTAAAAAGAATCTACTAAAGCAATTTGCAATAGAAATAATATTGTACGCAAATATGAAAACTACTTACATGAACATACTGTTTTCAAGCACCTTCGAGTGTCTGAAGTCTCTATTTCCTTGTAAACACTCGACACACTTACGGAAAATCCCTCTTGTCTCTTTATTACGGAAGGTTCCTACGAACCTCTCTTAAACAAACTGTTTTCAGTGTGATCCTGTGTAATCTTTACACATGTGAAAGTATCAAAATAAGCATTCTCGAAAATTCTCCCTAGTGTGAGTTCCAAGTGGCTAGGACTGTGATTACTCTACAAACAGGTATTAACTCCTCCTAGAAACACACATTGAGGACTTGCTCTCCATAGAGACTGTGTCAGGCACTTGGGCATGTGTTGGCTCAGGACCTCATATCTCAAAATCATTGACTGTGTCTCACAGAAAGGCTCTGATGGGGGTACACATGAGAAAGTAAAGGAGTATCTACCGCAACAGCATAATAAAAATCCAACATTAGGGATGTTTGTGTAATTTTGTTACTTTCTGTAACCAAGCTGTAAAATGATATAACTCAGACTGCCAATATTTTAAAGTAACTCTATTTTGTGATGATTATGCTATTCAGGTCATGTGTTTGCTGTGTGAATTAGAGTTTATTAAGTTAAAATTTACACGTCAGTTTGCTATGAGTTCATCTTGTGAGGCTGCCTGCCTCACCTTGGAGCCCTGCTGGTGCGCTTACCAGGACGGCTCTGGAATCTTGTGACAGGAACGGAGGCTTCACCTCTGCCCCTGCCTTGCCTCCATGGCAGCCTCCTGAAAGTCACGTATTTTGTGAGAATCATGTATTTTATGAGAGTCACGTTGGGCTATAATTGGTCACTATGTATGATGTATGTAATGATGTAAAATCCTCTAAATAATCTTTGTGTAAAACCTGCTCGGGACCTGCTCGCTAAAGGCTCACCCAAGAGTCTAGAGACGGTCCAGCTGCCATCTTGGCAAGCAGTCTTGGCTTGCTCATCTTGGCTGAGATAAAGATCCTTACCTTGCCTTGACTGCTGTGTGGTGGGCTTTTAAATTGGCATATGGTGATCTCTAAATTCTGACCTACAACACTACTTACCCGAAGAAGGCTGTACTCTGTAGGAAGAGAGAAATTTGTGTGTACAAATGAATACAGAGCCTCTGCTCTATTTTTAAAATTTTTATTATTTTAAGGGTAAAAATTAATGGAGTACAATGTGATAATCCACACATGTGTACAATGGATACTGATCAAATCAAGGCAATTTCAATCTCCTTAATTTTTTCAAAAAATTGATTAACACAGAAAGCAGGGGATATTTCCACACATGCATGGAATATGACCTGATCAAATCAGAGCAATGAGTGTTTGCATCTTTGATCATTACTCTGTGTTTGGAGCCGTTCGGTTCCTCGTCTCTTCCTGTTTTATAACATATATAGTAGATGATTGTGAACTGTCACCTGCAAAACTTCTGTTTCTTTTATCTGTGTTTGAGCACCCGTTGTCCAGCCTCCTCCGTCCCTCCTGCTGCCACCGTTCCCAGCCCCTAGTAATCATTGGTGTACATTCACGCTGACCGTTCCTAGCTCCCACATCCGTGGGAATGTGCAGTCGTTGTCTTCTGTGCCCGGCTTGTTTCCCTGAACTTAATCTCCTCTTGCTCTACGTACTTCCCTACATTGGGCAGAGCGTTGTTCTTTATGGCTGAACAGAGCTCCATTTTGTGTATTGAGTACTTTATCCAGTGAGTAGTTACAGATTCCATACTTTTTCCAACATTCTCTGTTTAGGATCTTCTGGTTATTCAAGTGAATTTTCACTGGTCTTCAGGTGGTTTTCACTTGCACTTTTCTGAGGGCTGATGAGGCGTATGACTTTTCAAGTGCCTACTGGCTGTGCAGCTGTGGAGAACTGTTTTGCTCTTGTCTGAAGTGGTTCTGAGGAGATTTCATGGGACAGTGAAGGGCACTTCTGCAGGACACAGCGGCCGGGACTCATACACGAGGTGAGCAGGGACAGCTGGGGATGAGGCAGATGCTTCTACAGAAAAGAAAGAACTGGATTTGGCTGGCGTTATGGTTTTGATAGAAAATTTCTCCCAAAAGTCTTCTGTCTTTGGAAGGTGACGGAATCCTTGGGGATGCCTCGTCATCTGCCCTGGGGGCCTGAGGGCATGATCTGGAAGTTCACTGTAAACATTATGCATTGCAGATGTATACTAACAAAAATAGTGGGAAGGAAGAAGAGGCTGGAAGGTGCATCTCCCTCCCTGCCGCTCTCTCCTCTCCCTGCTTCCTCCCTACCATGCCACGAGCTGCACTCTCCGCGCGCGGGCCTTCTGTCACGGCTGGCTGGCCACTCAGGGACTGAGACCTGTGAAAGTGAGAGCTGAAATGGACCCTTTCCGCCCGAAGTTGTACACCTTGGATATTGCATCCTGGCAGGGAGAAGCTGACTGGGACACCGTGGAGCTGAGCTGTTCTGTGTAAGGGCGCTGCAGAAAGGCCCTCGGGGCGGGAGGTGTCAAGAGTGTTTGAAGTGAGGAAGCTGAGAAGCTCAAGTTTACTCGGTAACTCAGGATTAATAAAAAATGTTGAGCAGAACACCTCAGCGACTGAGTTTATCCGCGCACACAATAGGCAGGGAGGAGAAAGGATGACATTGGGGATGCAGATGGAAGGCCGAGGGGATAGCACGGAGGACAGCCACGAGTCAAGTGTCCACGCTGGGAATGCAGAGCAGCAACCTGGGGAGTTTGGGACGCAATTCCCAGAACATGTGAGCAAAGGAAAGGAAGCAGGAGAGGAGCCGGGTCCTCCAGATGCTTGCATGGGGGTAACAGTGATAGACTTCCATGTATGAATGGGGAAAATTGCTAAAACACAGTCTGGTTCAAACCAGCTCTCCCTCTATTTAGGAGCCATGAGAAAATTATTTAGCTCATCAATGCCATAACCTTTCCCCTATGAAATGAATACAATTAGGATGTTTCCCCCATGTTATAAGGGCTCATTAACTTAATGCATTTATTCCATCAATAAATACCACCCTTTTGAAATGGACAGAACGCGTAATATGCTGCAAGTGCTCAGGAAAGTTAGTATTATGGTTTGGAACTGCAGTGTCCCCTGAAAGCCTAGTGTTTAGAAGGTGATTCGGTCAGGGGTGTTAATGCGTTGATTTCCTGTGCAGCTAAGAGGTGGGTCTAGACAAAGAGGTAGATCACTGAGGTGTGACCTGGCAGAGACCATCGCTGGGTCGTGACCTGGAAGGACACAACTCCCTCGCCAGTTCCACCCCTCCTTCCCCGTGCCTCCCATCTTACCAAGCTATAAACAGCTTTTCTCCAGCTAGCCCTCCACCACGCCCTTTCCCCAGTGCCGGCTGCATGTGAACAGGCTGAGACCGTGCAAAACTGCGAGCTAAAAATAGACATTTCCTCCCGTTAGCTGTGCGGGGTATCATGTTCCAGCAGCAAGAAAGTGGCCAAGACAGTTAGGCATCCTCCACAGGGAACCAAGAGGGGCCGAGAGCAAGAGCTCCTCTGTACACCTGCTGCATTTCAACTGCACTTTGCCACTGACAAAATATTTCTGAATGCAATTTAATCCTCCTTCAAACAATATGATTTGAGTATTGTTATTCCAGTTGGATTCAACCATGGTAGAACTGAGAGGCTGAGATACAAAAATCATCTGAAACCAGGGATGGAGCCCAGATATAGGGTGCACAAAGGAAAAATAAAAGACTTGAGGAGTTCTCCAGGGACTAGCGAAGGACCCAGGACCTAGACCAAGGGAAACAGCTTCCAGTGTGGGGAGACAGCAGCACCTCCTGATAAGCACAACCTCAGCCTCCAGCTCCCATCTTCCTCCTGCCTGTAGTCTCTCGGCAGAACAAGTCTTGTCACTAGACCCAGGAATTCTTCGTGCACCGATGCCTCCTGCTTCCTGCCCATAAGCAGGTTGTTGGCCACCTTTCCAGCACTGGCACAGAATACCAGATGTTCGTGACTTAATGGACGAGAGGTTTACCGTGAGTCACTGCTTCAGTACTTGACTGGCTGGATCCGAGGCAGAAATGGCGCGGCATGAGGGAGAGGGAGAGGAAGCTCCTGGCCGCAGGGAGGCCGGAAGCAGGGTGAGGAGAGAGGAGCAGGAGGAAGGCGCTGTCTCCAAAGGCGACACCTCCTTCAGCAGGCCCCACCTCCTTACAGCGTGCTTGAGTATACGTTGATGAGGACAGCACCCCCGGGATCCAGCCACCTTCCCGAAGCCCCACCTCTGAACACAGAAGACTTCTGGGAGACATTCTAACAGCCAGCCTGTGAAATCGGATCCACTGACATCCTGGGAAGACCAAAGTTCCTACCTACACGACCTTAGCCATGTGATATTAATGCAACACAGCTGACCAGACAATGTGTCATGTCTGGATGTGCAGCCATCACCCAGTCAGGCAGTGGAGACCAAACTGTCAGAGAAAGTTGTAGTCGATACTGAAGTACTGCACATGAAAGAGATACATGTAATCCCTTTGGGTTACATGTAAAATATTCATTCAAACAGGGCAGCTTTTCTAAGAAAGAAAGAAAGAAAGAAAGAAAGAAAGAAAGAAAGAAAGAATTCAATTATTGGTTCAGAGCACACCAAAGACAAGTCCAGACGAGATGACCTCTGGGGATGTCCCAGTACCCGCTTCATCACTCGTGGTTCCAAGGACAGAATGCTGACCACAGCTCTACGTCCACCTTTGAAAGGGAATTCTCAGAAAAACAGAAGCCACTTTGCATTTAACAGGAAATGGTGATGGAGACTCAGATTTATTTAGTGGATAACCTGTTTCTACTTGTCTGCCAAAGACAGAGTTCAGAGCTTCTACATGTCTCCAAATACATTACTTTCTGCCTTAACAGGAGACCCGGGTCTTGCTCCCTGCTTCCTGGAAGCCAAATTGCTTCACTCCCCTGCCCAGGAAGGTCGGATGAGTCATTGGGAATCACGTGATTTTCTTTTCTTCTCTCCTTCTGCTGTTAAAGTTTGTGATCAGCAAAATAATTATCCAGAGATGGACTGCGCAGTCTTCCACCTTCCTTGTAAATAAAAAAGGCCTGTTTTCCCAGTAAACCTGACTTACCAGCTGAGCTAGCTTTACCCTTTGAGGCTGTTGAAAATAGAGAACATAGCCTCGGATCAACAGAAAAACATCTGTAAGTTTATCACCTTGAGCTGCAACTGTGTTGTGGCACTTCAGCATTTCAAACCAAGTGAATAATTATTAAAATAACATTTAAATGTGCATTCAAGCCATCTCTCATTAATTGGGAATTTAATTGTCTGTCTTCTTAAATGGGCTTTTGAACTGCTGAGTCTCAGAACTTACAACTCGAAGTCATTAATATTATATTTATCTCTTTTTTCCACAAAATTATTTTTTCCAATCAAGAGATATTTACTGAGATTCAATCAGAAAAGTCAAATTAGGTCTTTAGTCTCCTGGAGATTATATTCTGTGAGGCAGACTCAGAAAAACAAATATACTGCACTGGGGATGAAGTCCAGGGTCTTCATACTGAACTACAACCCCAGGCCATTTTTCATTTTTTATTTTGAGGCAGAGTATCACTAAGACACTAAGTTACCTAGGCCAGGCTCTGGAACCCATATATTAGAAACATTCAGCCTCCTATGCGACACAAAATCCAGTGGATGGCCAAGGACTTGGACAGAGCTAGCACATCTCCTTGGTGGATTTTCCTGGTTCTCACCTCTGCTGGATTTGAACTCTGTGCTCTCCTATTCGAGCTTCCTTCAGACTGAGCCGCGGGATTAGCTGGGCTTGGCTAAGGAGCATCTGACCCTCCTGGGCCTGGGCCTGCATCTCTCTACCTTGCAGGAGGGGATTCTGCCTTCTACCTGGCTTTTTGCTGTACCCACAAGGAGGTTGGCTGGCAGTCTCAGATCTCATTCTGCACTTTGATATCAGGCCTCCTTCCTAGAGGCCTCACGTGGCCAGGGTCTCATCACCTCCCCCAGCTTCTCCCCACCTCTACACTCCACATCCCATCACCTCTGATGGTGACAAGTCTGTCCCTCCTCACCACCTGCTCCTGGACCACTTTATGCAGCCATGGACGACGAGCAGACATGGGACAGATTTAGGTGCTGTCTTAGGCACAGCCACCACAGCAGGAGACCCAAACCTCCTCAACTGATGAAAAGAGAATTCTCTTATCGGAGCGACCATTTGACGTGGAAAAAAAGAGAGAGAGAATCCTCTTCCCTCAACTCTAAACATAACTTTTTCTTGCTCCTACATCATGCACCTTTGGCCTAATTCTTTTCTGCATTGATTTTTTTAAAAAAGGGAATGTAGTCATTTATTTGATTACATTTATCTGATATAAGCTAAATTAGTGTGTGCAAAAGAAATCCAATGCTAACCCCATAAGTAATTTAATATTTAGCAGCCACATTACAAACTTAAAACAAACAAGTGGAATTATTTTCAAGAACAGATTGTATTTAACTCAACATACCCTAAATATTACCGCTTCAATGCATAATAAATATAGACATTATCCATATTTTATACACTTACTTCTGTTCTAGGTCCCCAAGAGCTGGGTGTTTTTTACCCAGACAGCATATTTTAACTCCAGGAAAAATACAGATCTTTTTATCACAAAGACTGCACTTCAAGTATATCTTAGCTACCTCTTTAATGTGGTTTGGACCTGCAATAATTCCCCAACGTTTCCTCTGCTTGATTAGATCATGGAGATGCCGTGTTCAACAGCGGATTCATCCATGAGCGAACCCATGGCTGACTACGCTGCTGGGAGGTGGGGCCCGGCTGGAGGTGGGCTAATGGGGGCGTGACCTGGAAGGGAGGATTCCTGCCACCAGCTACTCCCTTCTCTCTTTCTCAGGCTACCTGGTGCTGTCCTCTGCCAGGCCCTTCTATCATGCCGTTTCTGCCTTGCAGCCAAAAGACCACTGACTGAACCCACTAAAACCGAAAGCCAGTACGTCTCCCCTCCTTTAAATTGTGGGTACTAGTCATTTTATCCTAGCAACACAAAAGCTAAAACCACCAAGAAGCAAGATGGAAATAATTCCTGGGAAAAGACACTTTCCTGCTGGTGGGACACCCAGAGAAAGAAGTCAAAGAGGATGAGATGGGTGGTTGTGGGCCTGCAAAGGGCACGTTGGGGTCCCAGCAAGAGTCTGCCCAGGGTTGGAGGGGATGGGAACACGCTGCCCAGAGGTCGTGGCATAACGGCGTCGACTCTGATGGGCAAGCGAAGGAGGGGGGGCGCGGGGGGAAGGGCGTGAACGAAAACCGAAGGTGAGAGGCAGCGTGGAATGGCCACCAACTGATCTATGGCTTCACCCAGGCCTGGCAGGTGCTGACTGAGTGACCAAAAGAGAACACGTGTGTTCAACTCGACATCAGTGCGCAGAGCCAATGCCTTGTCCAACTGCTGTAAGATCACATCTTCCAGATCCCTCTAGGATCCACCCTAGAGAAAGGAGTTACAACCAGGTTGTGGGAGTCAGTTACACAGAAGCTGGGCAGAGAGGTAAAGCAAGCTGGGTCAGGCCGTGCACCTGGCCACAGTGGGTCACAGTCTTAACACGTATCTTTTTCATTTTTTAAATTGCCTCTCCAAAACAGAGGATCACTAGATTTTTAAAACAACTATTCTCTCTTCTTAGACAACATTGTTTATAACATGAGACATCAGCGAGTGTGCAGTGAGTTGTTAAAGCCATTGCATTGAAACTCAAATTTTCAACTCATGTTTTATTTATGACTGGATTGACATTGAAACTGGAGAATAAGTAGCTCTACAGGCACCAAAAGGGGGGTTGGGGTGATCCTGTGAATCGCTCAGAAAGCCACTGTGACCCACTGATTTTAATACGGTTTGGAAAGCACGAAGTAATTGAGGAAAGTGGAAAGCGCTTTGGAGCTCACAATGAAGCAGCACAGAGGTGAGCGGCTGACAAGCGACCGGGACGACAGCAGGAGCCACCGTGTAGGTCAGACTCTGGTGCCCAAGCATTTCAACAGTCAAAGCCTTATTTCCTGGAGTAGCGCAGCTGGACCTCAAATTCCCGCTGGAACCAGCCCTCGCCCGTCTGTAAATCTCTCCCCCTTTGCCTCTCAGCTGCGTGCTTTATCTGTTAATAATACCTAAGAATTATTACTACAGCCAGGGAAACACCTATTCATTTTGTGATGCTAAACAGAATTTTAAAAGATTTTGTCTCTTTCTGAATGAAGACTTTGCGCAGGATTTGTTTTTTAAATCCTTGCAATAACATAGTTGTAAAAACAGTTGGCATCTCTGTATTTTATTTCTTACCTCTGCTAAAAATCCATGTGAAACACCAATCCTGCCAAGATCAGGGGCAGGAGAATGGCCGCAGTTAAACACACAAGAGGGATACGAAGCCAGAGGGGGCTGGGGCAGGCTCTGTGGCCGAGGAAGCAGCTCCACAGAGGCGGAAGGCAGAATAGCAGCGACGCCGTGTCGGGGACTGCTTAAAGGCCCATATACTGAGGGTGGATGAAACTCCCGGTGCAGCGAGGTTTCAGGTGGGACCCAGAGAGACAAAGGTGTCATCAGGGGGAGGTGACTGGCGTAAGGGTGCACAGCTCTTGTCATCCTAACTAATCCACTGAGGGCATCTTGCTTGGGCAACATTGTTGGAAAGAGACAGAAACAGGGTGGAGGGTTGAGTTGGAGGGCACGGAACACAGCAGTGTGACCTTGGGTACCCAACCTTGCCCGTGACCCCTTCCTCCCACGCTCTTTCCTGTTTCTCTGCTACCTTGCAGCTGTGAGGTGAGCAGCCCGACTCGGCCACACCGTCCTGCTGAGATGATCTGCCCCATGCCAAAGCCCGGTCATGATGCCATGACCCGCATTCTCTGGGAGAATGGAGCCAAAATAAGTCTGTCCTTCTGTAAGTTGTTTTTCTCCCGTGTTTGGTCACAGTGACGAAAACGGACTAGGACACTGACAGAAGATGGGATGAACTCACGGTAGGTGCCGCCCCCCCTGTTTTAATTGTCCCTGAAATTCCATCAACACCTGCCTGCAAACTATGGAAGGTGGGCAGGGAGAGGTCTCCAAAGACACATTATTTTACACAGACATATCCCCAAGTTTCCTGGGTCATCAGGGGTCTCATAGGCAGCACCCTGCTGAGCTCATGGAGACAACAGCTGCACCACACAGGTATCAGCAAACGCATCATCACGGGTCAGGCATGGAACACAGTTAACAAGCCCACCTGCAGGCTGCCCACATCCTCGGGACTCATCCTTCGTGCGTGAGGACTGACCTGCTTCTCATTATGTCTTTAAACGCATTGCTACAAACAGTCCTCGTTAAGGTATGACAAACATCCGTCCACCTTTCATCTAACTTCTGTCTGTCCCCTCTCTCTCCCTCTTCCTTTCTCTCCCCGCCCACATTTTCCCTCTCAGTTTGGATCTGAAATGTCTACCAAAATCTCATGTGCCTGAGATTTAGTTCCCCATGTAGCAGTACTTGGAGATGATTGGATCATGAGAGCTTTAACCTCATGGGTGGATTAATCCACTTATGGATTCACAGCTTAACAAGCTGGTGGCAAGAGGGGAAAACTTTAGAAAGTGGGGCCAATTTGGAGGAAGTAGATCATCAACAGTAGGTCCTTAAAGGCTACAAGTGTATTGTTTGACACCTCCCCCCTCCCCCCCCACCGTCTCTCTCACTTTCCTCCAGCCTGTGTTCTCTTCCATGGTTTTCTGCCTTGCCCAAGGCATGAAATCAATAGATCAAACCCACTATGGACTGAGACTTTTGAAACTATACATCAAAATAAATCTTTTCTTCCTTTAAATGTATTTTCTCAGGTACTTCATCACAGCAACTGAAGGCCATCTATCCACATACCTACCTACCTACCTATTATCTATCTCTCTACGATTCCTTTTCCTTTGAAAATACTTTGTGGAATTTAATTATGCCCTCAGCAACACAGCGCGTTTATACTAAAAGCGTACAACAATGCACCGCCTTGCTAGCTGAGTGTCGTACAACAATGCACCGCCTTGCTAGCTGAGTGTCAGTCTGGTCCTGTCGGGGTTTGTCCGTCCTTGTGTGGCTCCTTTGCCCTTCGCTTCCTAACCTCAGCAACTCCAGTTCTTTCTCATAATGTCCTGCACTGGACGCTGTGTTTACGAGTCTGCTGTGTTAGGTGTTACGTAACTGGAGTATTCTGCCCAAGAATCACATGTTCCAGATGGACCAGGTGCTGAGAGGGACATGGAGAGGCAGGCTGGGAGCTGTCCATCGAAAGAGTAGAGACGGACAGAGGTAACGGAGGAACCACGCGTAAGCAGCAACCGCGGCAGCAAGGGAGACTGGGAGAGATGCGCTTGGGGGTTAGGGGTTCAGAACTTGGGAGGAACCCGACAGTTTCTCCTAACAGAAGTTTTCTCTGGGCTGGAGGAATGGCTCTGCAGGTAAGGTGCCTGCCTAGCAAGCCTAAAGCCCTGGACTCGATTCCCCAGCACCACATAAAGCCGAGTGTGGTGACACAAGCCTGTAATCTCAGCCCATCTGGCTCATGGAAAAATGCTGTATTTGTTTATTTTAATTAGTGAGGCCCAGTGGTGCAGGCCTGTAGACTCACTGCTATGAGAGGCTGAGGCAGGAGGATTGCAAGTTTGAGCCCAGCCTGGGCAATGTAAGCAGACCTTATCTCTAAAATGAAAACTCAGAAATGGGCTGCAGACGTACCCAGTGGGAGAGCTAGGTTCAACTCCAGTACCACAAAAAAAAAAAAAAAACCCAAAAACAACAACAACAACAACAAAAAATTCAGTAATAGATCATCGTTTTGGTCTATATGTTATTTATAATTTCTCTTTTTCTAAAATTACTAATATTTTGTGTGTGCAATTTTGAACTTATCCTGGTAGTGTACAAAAGTACAAACTCTTTAAAACTTACTTTATATTTAAAGAGAAAATAGTTGATTTTTTTGGTAAGTTTTTGGTCGTTCATGTTACCAACTTTTAGGAGGAATTATCCTAATGAAATAATATTTTCAGAATTAACCATCAGTGAATGTCCATCATGTTTATGTTTCATAACACATACATCTAAGTAAAATACAGTAATTCTTTTTCTGAAAAAGTTGAAGAATTGATTTAAGCTCAACTAGGGCCATTTTGTAATTTAATAAACATTACTTACAATAATCAGCTACTTGTTAGAAGCTGCTTCTACAGGCTTGCAGGCCAAGGTCCACCTGCCGGCTCTTGCAACGGGCTCTTTAAATCTGCAACGCATTCGAAGTCTTTTGCTACTGGTGTCCAGTGGCCAGTGTACCTGGATCGTCCCTTTTGTCCTCTGATTATCTTATGTCTAGGAGAAGGAGACAACTCGGGGGCCAGCCGACCTCGGCGGGGGGCTACTGACTTTGACCTTGATGCGGCAGTCCCGGCCTCCCCCACCAGTGAGCGGCTGCTCCCAGAAGGACCGAGGAAGCTGGGCAGGCTCTTTGGCGAGGTGGCTTTGGCAGTGTCTGGGGTTCCCGTGGGGATGGCCACAGGCAGAGGGTAGGGAAGGGCGCTGGGGACCAGAAAGGCCAGCAGCTGCTTCCAGTAGGGCGCTGCCCTCCCGCCTGTCGCCTTCACTCCCGCTGAGAGATGGCGAGCGCGTGGCCAAGGCCATCACAGCCTTCCCGCTGAACCCAGGGCCAGAGTGTTCTCCCATCAGAAACCAAAACCAGAGAAAGAAATGTTTGAAAAGTAGACGCAGCCGGGCCCAGTTGCACAGGCCTGTAATGCCAGCGTCCCAGAAGGCTGAGGTGAGGGTGACACTGGGATGTCCTGAGTCTTTGTCTCAAAATCAAAGCTAAAATTTTGGGCTGGGGGTGAGGCTCAGTGGGAAGGCCTTGGGCTCCATCCCCAGGGTGACCAAATAAATGCAATAATAATGATGATAATAATAATAATAGATGCGTCCATCCAGGACGTAAAGAGAAACAGTGAAAGCCAATGGATCTTAGACTGAGCACCTTGCCCGAATCAGATAAGGAGAAACAGTGTGGAGTCGCGGCGGTGGGGAGCAGGGTGACGCGTGGGGAGTGGGGTGACGGCCCCTCACATCGCAGTACTGAGTCAAACAGGGCAAAACCAGGCCCAGATCTGAACACCACAGTCAGCTTTATATAATGCACACATAACACAGACACTCAATCACTAAGGTATCACACTGATCTCAAACACACCGCGACCACTCCATGTTACCTCATAAAGACACCCATGAAGGAGGACTTCCAGCCTGCTTCGCGGAGCAGCAGCGCTGGAGGAATGGAGCGCGGTTAAACCACTTTCTTAACAAGTGCGGCCCTGAATTCTACTCCACAGCACCACAGAAGCTGGGCATGGTGGCACACGCCGATAATCCCAGCACTCAGGAGGCTGAGGCAGGAGGATTGCTGTGAGTCCAAGGCCAGCCTGGGGTAAGACAGTGAGTTTGAGACCGGCCTGGGCTACAGGGGCTACAGGGCGAGACACTGTCTCAAAAAGACAAACAAAAACAAAAATAAAGCGGCAAGCGCATGGGGATGAGTATGTTCTGAGTGAGATGGGGTATTCGGAGGGGCTGGAAGCTCAGCACCTTTTACTGTAATAATTTGCTTTATTTAAACGTTCACTTGATATTTCAATCTAACTTTTACTTCCATCATCTAGATGACACAGATCATACTGTCTGGACATGACGCAACTGTGAGGGAAGGCCACAAGAGGAACAGCCAATGGCTCTGCCACCCTTAGAAAACAACAGACCACCTCTGAGGCTGCTCACAGGCCAGGAAAAACTTAAAATGGAAATCTGGAAATACCTAGAAATGAATGATAATGAAAATACATCATTAAAACTTGCTAGAATCAAATAAAGCAACATGCCAGGGAAATATCTCAGCCGTATACTCTTATCGAAAAGAGGAATTCTGAATGTTAATGAGCGAAGCATCCAATTCAGAAAGCTGGGAAGTGAATTACTGGAAAGACACCAAGAAATTTACTGTAAGAAGATCATAACATAGGAAGCAGAAATCAATTAGATAAATATCCAATAGAGAAGGCAGAGCCAAAAGTTGGTCCTTGGAAAAGTTAATAAAATAAACATTCAGTAAAACTGATCAAGAGGACAGAAAAAAAAGCAATGTAGGCCTGAAAGTAGAATAACAGCAGATGAGACCTAGATGAAAATTTAACATGGATAATTGTTTTGTCAATAAGTTTGACAATGTAAACAAAGTGGAAAATTTCCAGAAAAATACAATTTACCAAAAGCAAATGGAGAAAAAGGTCTGAATAAAATTAGGACTGGCACATAATTTGAAGTATTAGTTAAGTATTTTTTTTCTAGAGAAAAATAACAGGCTAATGCTTTTACAGGACAGTAATACCCAGGTTTTTAACCAAATTTAAATTCTCCCAGAGCATAGGAAGATAAAATATACCCCATCCTATCTATGAGGCCAAGGTACCCAGATTATCAAACCCAGGTAATATAGCCTTTAAAATTAAAAAAAAGAAAGAACATCAAGCAATCCCAGGTCTATAAATACTCCCAAACACTGTTTCAATATCCTTTAAATAAAATATTAGCAAACTAAATCCAGCAGTTTGTATAAAAATGATAATCCGCATGTCTACATTCCACTTATTCTAGGCACTGAAATGGAGCTTGGGGTTGGAAAGTCTCTAAGTGCTGTGCCCAGCATTAACAGAGGGGCAAAATCCAGATGACTTTCCCATCAAGTCGGGAAACCATCCTGCTTTCTACTAACAGGTACCAGTTCAACTGTCAGGGCTATGTTTTTAAGGCTTGGTTAGACTTCAAATCCAAAGAAGTGTTTTGACGGTTAGCGTAAGGATTATCATAACTCCTCTTAGTGTTTATGTTACTGATTTTTAAAGATAAGATTTTGATAAAACTAGTGGCCAGCATAGTAACTTATCTCATGGATTTTCTACCTCTGAGATGCAGACTGTCTGAATGAGGGCGTGAGGAGTCCGGGAGACCTTGGCCTGCTTCACGCAACCCTACCTCCCTGCACCCCAACTTCCCACACCACCAGTCGCTGCAGTCCTCCATCACCAGCACCCCCACTCCTGTACGTGGGCTCCCTCGCTGCCCTGCCTGGATTCTCATGGCCCTCCTTGTCCTCACCCCAGCTCCACGCCCATCTCTGGGTTCCTGCCAGTCTCTGGCATAAATGAAATCTCAGCTCTTAGAAGACTTCTCCTGCCACACAGGGGTCACTGAGAAATTAGCAGCTCTCAGCTAGGCACTCCTGACCCCAGACACAAGGGACTCCCCATTCGTTTCCTCTTCCAAGGCACCACTTGACAGAGGCTCCTTCCAAAAGCCCCACTTTGAACACACAAGACCTCAGGGGGTTGGTCTAGCTCTAAACCATGACAGCTCCTGGATTTGTCTTGCTCCTGTTCCAGATGTGTAGACACCTGTCTCAGTTACATTTCCACTGCTGTGACTCAATATCTGACATCCACAAATTTGGGAAAGGAAAGGTTATTTTAGCTCACAGTTTCAGAAGGTCACAGTCCATTCAGGGGCGGCCGGGAGCAATTGAAGTTCATGGCACAGGCACAGGTGGAGGCAGCTTCTCATGACATTGCCAACAAGAAGCCAAGTCAAGGTAAGTTGAGACTCGTCCCCCAAGGCAGGCATAACCTTTCAGTTCTCAGCTCAGTGACCAGTCCCTCCTGGATCCAGGTGTGGAAGGTGTGGCCACTACATGCTTGTAATCCACCCCTTCAGACTAGGCCCCAACCTACCCACAGCACATGGTTCCATAGGCAATCTATAACATTAAAATACATGAGACTTCTGGGGACATTTCAGAGCCAAAGCACAATAATAACCAAAGACAGAATTTCTCACTTTTAAGTTTCAGAACTAATAGAGTGCCGGACCTGCACCGCATACTGAAGAATGCAAAATACATGAAATGAGTCATTGAATGCATGTCTTAGTTACTTGTTCATCGCTATGATGCAAAACTTGACACCCACAACTTAGGGAGGAAAGATTTATTGTAGGTTTCAGAAAGTCTCAGTTCATTCATTCATGGGTGGGCAACTGGAAAATGGTGGAATTACATGGTGGAGCCACAGCTGGAACTAGAGCTGCCTGGGAGACCTAGATCCTCAGAGCATGGTAAAACACAGAGACTCGGAGAAAGGGCAGAACCAGCCCATCCGCCCCCCCCCCCCCCAGGCCAAGCCCCAAGCGTCTACCCCTTCCAGCCAGGGCCCAGCTCCCAACAGTACACAGTGTCCACAGGAACATGAGGTTTTTGGAGGCACTCTAGAGCCAGACCACAACAATGCATAAATGCGAAACATTTTGCTAGAGCTTCCTAGGTGTAGATCTGTAGCTCAACAAATTTAAAATACATTGTGCCGATTTCGAAGTATCTACTAAAGATTTTATTATAAGAATTTGTTATAAATTTATGTATGACAAAATAGCACTTTCTGGGAGTCACTCCTGACACTTCATAGAAATCTGGAACCCACAGTATTGCCCACAGAACCTTGCAGCAAAAAAGCGAAAGAGCTTGATTATTTCTACATAAGAGATTCTTTAAATTAAAGAGAATCATGAATCAACACTCCATGCTGTTCAGAAGAGGCATTTTACCCTGGAAGTGCTGGGTGAGTGAAGAACATGTAAATGGCTCTGACAAGCAGAGCGACGCACGGGCCTCGCGGTGCGGAGCCCTGGCTGCCCCCTGCCTGCCACGGAGCCAGGTCCTTGCCCCTACGTCTGCAGCTTCTGTGACACACCCCAGCAAAATTCAGCCCCCGGGGACTGAAGCCAAGAGCAGCTCTGCATCCCCCGTCTTGTAAAGGAACATGATACGAATGGGACGTTGCGTCTGGCAATTCCAGAGCCTTGTGATTGATGGCAGCCAACAAGACGATCTACTAGAGCGTTGGCAGAGGGGTGTGTGTGCTTACCAACAGTGTGGCCTCACTCACCATTGGCCAACATCCCTGGATAGCGCTCCGTTATGACTTACCCCCATGGCCTACCTCAATGTCTGCTCGCTGCAGTGTGCCCGTCTGTCTATGAGGAACAGTTCTTACCTGGTGCTGACCATGCCCGTCACAGGTGGAGCACAGGATCATGGGTGACCTCTCTGTCTTCGCTCTCCCACCCCCAAGCTGCTGATGCTCCTCTCGTGGCTGGGTCCAAGACAGAAAAGATGTGACTTTGTTGACTCCGTGTCACCCTAGACATGGGGAAGCTCTCTGTCATGGGCTCACGGATCACAGTTAGCACGTCCTTGGAAACTGTCTTGATTCAAACCTACAATGCCCCACCCATGTCTCCTGCGTTTGGAAAGTGACAGGGTGTTGGGGGCACCATATGTAACCATGGATGTGTCCACTAATGGCTTCATGTGCTGTTAGGAGGGATGGATGTCAGGGGGCCAGTGTCGGTTTTGTGTCCAGCAACGGGAGTGCGATACCCTCGCTAAATGTGAAACTGAAGGACCTCCAGCCGTAAGGAGCTTGTGCTGAGCATGTGACTGACTGTGTTCTTACGCTGCAGGGTCAGTGAGTCAAAATCGCATCTGCTCTGCCCTTGCTTTCCCTTTTGGGTGGAAATGCTTTTACAGTAAATAAATCATAATCTGCCATAACCTATTTACAAAATAGGAGAGACAAATTACAACCCAAAGAACGTGAGAAGGAAAAGCTTTCTTCGCCCTTCTAAGAAGCCATTAGAGTTTTTGTTTCTGGCTTTTAAAAAGATTTCCTCATCCAATAAAGATATTAACATAATCTTGTTACATCTGTTGGTCCCCAGGATAAACTAAAAGGGAAAGAAAACTTCTCTAGCAGATGTCCAGTAATAAAAGCACCTGCCAAGAAAAGTGTCACAAGTATTTCCCTCACTATTCAGGGCAGGAGTTCCCAAATGCTGGCAGCGGCTCTTCCCACCGCCAAATACTGAACGACTTTGGAGTGGCTGTTTACTGGGCCCTGTCATTCTGACCTCACATGTTCTGCTGCTTAACACTCACAGTGTGTCTGAAAGATCACTCCCTCCTTGACAGAGATGGTGGCCTGAGTGGCCAGGAATGGTTGCCTCTCGTTTTACCTGGTTTTTTTTTCTTCTGAACACAGGACTTGACCCTAAGTGTTTCTCACCATGGCCTGCAGGGCAGGTGCCAGGAGCACTGGGGGTCAGCTCTCCACAGCGTCGCGTAGGCACACAGGTGCCCTTGTGCAAATGCGTTTCCAGGTGCTGTGCCCAGCTGGGTTCCCCGGGAGCACAGGGCCTCATGCCCCTCATCTGGAACAATGCGGCACTATTTGCCCTCTCCCGCGGGGACACAGGGCGGCATCAACAAGACAATTTTTATATAATAATAGATCCTTCTTTGGCTCAAGGCTGTATCACTTAAAATAGAAACACTGAACTGTGCTGCCAAATATTTATGGGCACCCGGTCCCAAACAGATGCACCATTGTGCTAATCTCCTGGAACGCAGGGGAGAGCCGGCTGCATCTTTACCCATCTTAGTGAGATGCCATTTGGAAAAGATTAAGTGTGTTTTGCCTGAACAGAAAGAGACAGTACTAAGATGCACCAAATAAATCTCCTGAGGGCTTGAGCTCTGAGAAACAATGCCCTGGCTTGCTCCTTCCTGTGGTACGCATGTCCCCATGTGGGTCACCAGCTAAGGCAGAGACAATGCGGGGAGATTGTCCTAACAGCAGGCACCAGCACGGCAGGAAGATGAAGAGGACAGTGTCCTCACCACTGGCCAACACCCCTGGACAGTCACGAGAAGTGCACAATCTAAAGCACCACGCCCTCACAGCTCTGGCACAAGTCCCTGCACCTCCCCACCCTTCCATCAAGGCAAACCTTTCCTTACAGAAGATCTGGAACTACCACTGGGTAAAGAGTACGTAAGTTATCAGGCTATCCAGATACCTGGGGAAAATAAATGTCTAGTGCATTATAAGGCATTCCAGAAGAAAAGGACAGCTCTCCCGGGCACTGAAGCTCAGGACGGTAAAGTGGGAATTAGGACGTCTTCCTCACAGAGAAAAGTGGAGAAGCTAGACCAGCTTAGCACAACGTGAACGCATTTCCACAAGGGCCACTAGAGCCTAGATTCTGTCCTTTGTGCCCAGTGCCCAAAGCTTTGTCACCTTTGGAGGACAGAGTCAGAAATCCTGAGGGATCTGTGTGAACACCGTGCTCCCATGCTTCCACCTGGAGGGCACACACCCACCCCACGCACAGAAATCGTAACTGACCAGTCCACAGGCTTCCACTGATGGAAAGCAGGTGGATCTCTGGGCACAAGAGGTGATGGGAACATTTGCTCCTTTTGCCCCTGCCGTTTAATGATGATGGTGTCTACTTACATGGCCTTCCTCAAGGTCCAACACCATGCTGAGTGACTGTCACTGCGTCCTGCCCCCATTCGGAGACCTAGGCAGGTGAGGCAATGTGCCCAAAGGTGAACCTTCTGGTGCATGGGGACTTTGGGCTGGGCTCCCCTGATCCTAGACACCAGCTGATCTTTTGTGGGCTCACACAGGCTGATGGGGCAGGAGGTGCTCAGAGGGGTTGTTGGGTCTCATGAGGTTGAGACCAACAGTTTCTTCCTCCATTGCAAAATCTTCTTTTCTTTCTATATTTCAACATGGACATCTATTGTCAGGTCTTCCCATATCTGTCTCCCACACTCACCTGCAGTTCCACAAGTGGGTCTCAGGAATACGCCACCAGTCTCAGTGACGTTTCCACTAATCCTAAGTGTAAGACCCTGAGGAGCGCTGGGGTGTGTGTGCTTACCAAAAGTGCAGTCTCATTCGGGAAGGGCTGTGTGGTCACCCTTGACCGGGGTGAAAAAGATATGCCCACTATAAAGCTGCTTTAGAAAATTTGAACTACAGCAAAAACAAAACAATACATTTTGACACACATACACACACGCATCTCATTCATGCGCATGTTACACGTTACACATAGTAATCACATCATGCATAAACACATTGTCTTAGTTATCTTTTCATTGCTAGGACACAGAACCTGACACCCAAAACTTAGGAAGGAATGGGTTTTTTTAGCTCACACTTTTAGGAGGTCTCATTCCACTCGGGAAAGCTCACAATGGCAGACAAGCCTGGCAGAGGCGCTAGCCGGAAAGAAGCTGTTTGTCCCACAGCAGACAGGAAGCCCAGGGAAGAAGGGCAAAGTTCGCATGTATCCTTCCAGGTCTTGTTTCACTGACCTGCCCCTTCCTGGTCCAGCCCAGGAATCCACTCCTCCCAAACAGGCCCTGCCTCCCAGCAGTCCTTGAAATTCATAGATAATTCATAATGTCCAAATACTTGAGGTTTTGGGGGCACATTCCAGATTCAAAACACAACACACATGCACACACATGCATTCACAGGGAACTCACACACATGCACTCACACCACTACACACTCAGACACACATATAAGCTCACATATGCATGCACGCTGCTCATACTGCAGGACGCCGGAGCACTGCTGCCGACGCCCGGCCTCCGACTGCCCCACGTTCCCGATCCCACGGTGCACAGCGCGCATGGGCTCATCCCGCGTGCCCCTTGGGTGGTGCTCTTCTATCCATTTTTAGGTGACAACGTATTTTCATGTCAGGAGATAGAGAACCATCTTTTTAAAAAATTGTAGCACGCCAACCTTTTATTAGATAGGTTACAGTTTTTTACCAAATGAGATATTTTGGACAAGGGGCTTTTATTTAATACTGAATTTTATAGAGAATAGCACATCTGTGTACCTATTTTATGACCTTAAAAATAGATATGCACTCAAAATGGCGCCAAATCCCACTTGGCAGACTGTGTGGGGCTCCTTCCTCACACCCTCACAAGCACTGGGCCTCGCCAACTCTGCCTATTTGACATGAAGACAAAGGGGATTTTTATGAATGTTTAAAATTTACAAACTTAGCAACTACTGAGGTGAAGAATTTTTCGTTGCCCTTTTATCATCTGGATTTTAACTGTTGTGAAAAGAGTGTGTATAAATATTGCCTGTGTTCTTGCCTGTGATTAGACAAGTGTCAGCTGACCCTGAAAACTTTTAATGAGAAGAATCCTAACAGTTTCCTCAGATACGCTGCAAATGTTTCTTAGTTTTTTCATTGTTTATGACGACACTTTTGCTTCCAGTCAAGATGGAGTAAGAGACTGTATTTACTCTTTGGCTTGAGAAAATTTTTATTTAAAAAATCTGACAAAATATATTAAAGTATGGTTTCATCAGGCCACAAAGGGCAGAGGCTGCTAAGCGAGAGAAAATAAACGAGATGAGCTCTTCTACTGCCCAGCTTCCTCATGGAAGTCAGTCCATAACCCACAGCACAGGGCAGGGGACCCGGGTGGCCGTGGCGGTCCAGGAGGCCAGGGCCTTGAGTTCACAGGAGACTGTGCCCATGGGGAGAGAGCAGCCCCGGAAACTGGACACCTGAAGAGGGTCAGTGAAGCACAGTCAGCAGCGACCAGCACACAGACCTAAAGAAACCAGCCAAGAGAAGGAACAGAGTGGCATACAGGGTTCTTAGAAACCCCAAACAGTGCCTGCTCCCACTAGCTGGAGAGAGGA
Source organism: Ctenodactylus gundi (assembly GCA_004027205.1). Classification (NCBI taxonomy): domain Eukaryota; kingdom Metazoa; phylum Chordata; class Mammalia; order Rodentia; family Ctenodactylidae; genus Ctenodactylus; species Ctenodactylus gundi. The sequence continues at coordinate 81,443 of PVKB01005390.1, forward strand.
GCCCCCCGAGTGTAGGAACAGCAGCCAGACGTCAATAAGGATCATGGCTGCCTGCCTTAGTCAATCTCCTCCTTTCAGATACACAATACCTGACCCCTACAACTTGAAGGATGACATGCTTATTTTAGCTCACAATTCAGAGGTATTAGTCTATGTATGGTCAGCCAACAGTGGTGGAAGGGCCTGGCAGATGGCCTCGTGGAGGTGAGCAGCTCATCTCACCATGGCCGGGAAGAAAAGGGAGCAAGGAACAGCAAAGAAGAAAGATGTATTCTGCCAGGTCACACCCCTGGGGCCCACCCCTCTGCTCAGCCCCGCCTCCTGACAGCACGTGACATCATCCATGGAGGAGCCCACCACCAGTGAGCACAGCGCCCCACAGTTCAGTCACCTTCTAGACATGTGAGACGTTTGGGGAACATTTTAGATCTAAACTCTAATAATTCTACACAGGGAAGACAGCAACCAAACAGAAAATTCAGCTCCATTGTGGCCCCAACCAAATAAGCTCAAATGAAGTTACGAAAGAATCAAGCTATGCGTGAATGTCTTTGTTGCTTCCAAGAACACCTCAAGAGTACAGGAACGCAAAATAGCCAGCCCTCAACAGGGCAAAATTCACCACAACTGGAATAGAACCAAAGAACTACTGAGGTAGGAAACACAGATCACATGAGTGAGAGAAGTGAACAAAAAGACACAGAACATAGAATCCACGGACATAATACAGGGAAGAGTGACGCCTTCCCATGTGGCCCAGAACCTAAAGGATCTACCCATGGAGGTGAGCAGCTGCGGAAGTTGAGGGAAAGTACACAGATCAGACTTGTGGAGATCAAAAATGCTTCACAACATATGAAAACGTAATAGATTACACTAATAAGACATTAAATATTGCCAAAAATGTGAAATCTGAAAGTACAATGCCACAAAACACAAAATTCACAACAAAGAATCTAAGATGACATAGAAGGTGCAATCAAAATGCACATCTAATGGTTATCCGCAGAGCAGCAGAAACGTGGGGAGGGCCTGGAGGGGAGCGCAGGAGTGTTTGAAGGAGGAGTGGCCAGACACTTCCAGATGAAAACTATAAACCAGTCGTCCTCAAAGACAAGGAACACGAATGAAACAGCAGGCAGGCAAATCATAAGCAAATTTCTCAAAATCAGTGAAAAAGAAAAATCTTAAAAGCAGAGAAAAGGAGAGTTTATGTGGAGTAGAACAAAGGCAAGGGTGGGGAGTCTCCCTGCCCGCAAGGTTAACAAAGAGACAGGCAGGATGTATCTTCAAAGTACGGACAGAAAAATCGTCAGTTTGGAATTCTTTATTTCCTGAAAGTACATTTTAAAAATACAGAAGAAAAAAGATGTTTTTTGTATGTATAAAACCTGAAAGAATTTGCCACCAGAGAACTTGCACCCCATGAAATGTTAAAGATGTCCTTCAAGCAAAGGAAAGCACACCAGAGGGAGGCCTGTCGACACAGAGAAACGGGGAGTCAGGGATGGCGGTTACATGGGAAAATACAGAGGTTTTAATTTTATTTATTAGCTATAGTTCTCAAAAAACTATGATGGTCCCCACGCCCAGACCTGTTAGGAACCAGGCCACGCAGGAGAAGGCAAGAGGCAGGCCAGCCAGCGAAGTGGCCTCTGTATTTACCGCAGCTCCGGGTCACTCACGTTACCGCCTGAGCTCCGTCTCCTACCAGATCAACGGTGGCACCGGACTTTCACAGGAGCCTGAACTGTCCTGTGACTTGCACATGTGAGGGATCGTGGCTGCACGGTCCTTACGAGAACCTAACGCCTGGTGATCCGAGGGGCTAGCTGATGCTACAGCACCACTCCCCCTCAGTCTGGAAAATCATCTTCCACAAAACTGGTTCCTGGCGCCAAAAAGTATGGAGACCATTGAAGTACTTTAAAACAAATGTAAGTATTGATAAAAAGGGATATTTCCTTTTTGACCCTCTAAATATAGAGGAGGGCATGGCACCCCGGAGACGGCAGTAACCAGAAGTCACGTCAGGGAGCTGCTTTTGCTCGTGCCTTTTTTTCAGTCTGTGCATAAACCTACTTGCATCGTGGGAGAGGGCCGGCAGAGCGGCTCTGTTCCATGGAACTCTCACTGTTCTGTGGCCCAGCTTCCTCCTGATTTCATCTATAAAAAGCCGACAGCAAGCACTATTTGTATGCGATTAACTAGTAATTTTAGCAATGCAGCTTCACGTTACTATTCAGAGTTCTATAATTAATACCATTCCGGTATATCAGTTTTAACTCGTGTTTCACTCCAAGCAAAAGCTTGGCAGTCATGTTAAGAGTATAAAAATAATCAATGGAATAAACTATTCTTGGAACACCAAAAAGTTCTGAATTAAATTCCAGTATGATTATGTAAAATTCACAGCCACAGTCAAGACCACCAGATTGGGATGTGCCCTGGGAGGATGTCCCCAGTGCATGAACCCACTCTGAGGCCACGGACAGCAGCAGCGGCCAGGATAGCGGGGCAAGGGTTGGACTTGCTGCTAGAGATTCCCTTCCTAAGTCCTCAAGATGCACCTGGTGGAGCTCCCCAAGGCCACTGCCAGTGGGGGTGCAGACTGTACAGCAAGCACATGCAAATGAAGCAAAGTGGAACCCAGGAAGGTAAGATGAAATTTTTTGCAATGATATAGTTAGAGACACGTCAGAGATGGGATGAAAAAGACTAGAACATTGTCCAACACATGGCAGACACTCAAAAAAGCTAACAGAGGGGCTAGATAATAAATACAGAAGGGGGTCATTGGAGAAAATAAATAAATAAATAAATAAATAAATAAATAAATAAATAAATACAGAAGGGTCTAGAAATACAGGCTCAGACCTCTACACTCTCTGGAATACAGTGAGGTCAAAGGTCATCCAGTAGTGGATTAGTCTGAGGTTCATGTAGGTTCTGAGAAGGGCCAGTGGCTACTGGAGTCCAGATGCTCCTCGAAGAGGGCCCAGCTCAGACCCAGACACAACATAACATCTGCACATCCTTCAGGCTCACTAGCTCCTTGAACTCTTCCCAGGACCCATATGCTTTCTTTGAATATGATGAAACTGAAATTGAAGTTGATGTAAGAAAGAGGGTGGGGAGGAGGGATGGAGAGAAACTGGGATGGGAGAGGGAGAGAGGAAGAAGAAGGACCAGGAAGCAAGGCAGTGGGAAGGAGGGAAGAAGAAAGGGAGATACGGATAGAAGGAGCAGCGACCAGTCTGCCCAGGCTCCATCTGGACAGCTCCAGGCAGGACTGCTGGTATACCTGGCTGTCACTCTTAAGTGACCTATATGTACTAAATGTGGCATATGCTGAAATGGATAAAAAGAAGAGAGAAACCAGGGCATTTTGATTTATTAACTCTAAGCACTATAAGGAAGGCAGGATTTTTTTTTTTTTTTTTTTTTTGGATCCTTGGTAAAGTATGCTCTTCTTATAGACCGGCTAAGCTCCATGCTTCTCTTGGCCAGATGGATTTTATGTGGCATCTGGGGGTGATTCTGTGTGCAGCTATCCACCCGCCATCTGGAGAAAGCTTAATTACTACTAAACCTAGTTACCCAATGATATAACAACAAGGGGGACTGGAGGGAGAAGGAATAGTTGGCATCAAGCGTTTTTTATTTTTTATTTTTCTCCACAATCATATGATTAGGTGGGGAAATCAAACTAGATTATGAGTGCTCACTTAAGTAAAAAGGACTCTTGAAACTAAATAGGGAATGACTTTTTAAAGAAAGGGTATTATCATTCAAGCAGGTGATACATTTGGCTGATGTTCTAATGCCTTACATATAGTCAGATTTTTACATCTTCACTAAAAAACATACTAAAATTATGTTAAATATGGTCGTAAGTGTTGTTTAGGTGAGTGCAGTAAGGATTTGGCCCCTGTAGCGTCTGCACTGTGAGGGGGACTTCACAGGAGGCTTTTAGGTCATGGGGGGGGGGGTGCAGCTCTGAAGGAGGCTTGAAGACCTCACCCAGACCATTCTTTCTCACTTATTCTCTCTTGTTCTTTCTTTCCTTCTCTACTTTCTCCTTCTCCTTTCTTTCTTCCTTCTTCCATTTCAAGATGTTGAAACAATTGTTGCTCCTACATGCAGCCTTTCCATGACCTGCCACGACCTGCCACCCCACCACCACGCGAGTGGCTGTAGGTGCCATGCTTTGGACCTACAAAACCATGAGCTAAATGAGTCTTTTCTCTGTATAATTTTAGTTGCCTCATGTATTCCACTGTAGCAATGTGAGCTAAACAACTGCCCACACATGTGTGCATGTGCACATACACACATACACAGTTACTTTATATGGCCAATCTTGGAGGCAGTGCGTTTGGGGAGTCAGTTGAGTAGCTCACTCGGGAGGCGGGCACTGTCCTGGGCACTGTGGAATGGGAATAAGCACGCACTGGTCGTTACCCACTAAGATCTAGGTGCAACAACCGAAAATGCTCCTGGGTTACAAAATCAAACTTAGCGAAGCTCTGCTGCCCCATGCCCATAAAATGTGACCATTTAAACTTTCACTCTGCTCCTGGGAAGCTGGTGTCCTCAGGCAGCTCAGCCCGAGTCCCATGTTCCCAGCTACTGACAAGAGGCCTCTAGCTAATTGTTTACCTCTCTGGGCCATGAGTTCATCCTATGTTATTTCTAGAACAATTTAAGGCCTGTTTCCCCACTTTTCCTCCTCTTTTTCATTCTTGAAAGTAGAACTCCAAAGCCAACATTTTATAAGAACAAACTGGAAATCAGACAAAGTAGTTCTACTTGCATTCACGTGATTAGTGCTGGCACCGTCCAAGCGCCCACGCCTACGTGTCGTCAGTGTCACTTACTGTGACAATTTCACCATGCATGCTTTACTATCCCCAAATGGCACAAAAAATGAGCTAGGAAAGGGGATGCTTCTCTCCAAAAGGCACAGATCACAGCAGAGAAGTCAGAGCCGTGTGTGTTCACCTCTCCCCCCTGCAGTGGCCTCTCCCTGATACACACACGCTCCTGTGCAGTATGATCAAAAAGTTGGGTGTTTAAACCAATCCCCCCAACACTCCCCGCGTTTCGCGCACTCTTACTACACCATCCCTCTTGCCACTTTCGGAAGCAGTTGTGGAAGTCCTCTTTCCTGAACGTCTTCAGTCACACCGTTGTAGATAACCTGGTATCTTGAATTGATTCAAAATATCGACGTTCCAGGCTCACTGGAAGAGGCGGAAATCCCACAGTGCCAGATCCGGCGAGTGAGGGAGATGAAAACACACCATGGTGCTGTTATTTGACAGAAATCGCTGTGAATGTTGCCCCTCGAGGGGGTGATCAAAAACTGCGGTGAATGTTTAAATTGAAAAAATGTTATTACCATAAAGGACACACTGCCATGAATTCCCCTTAAAATACTGCCCCTCACTCTGAGCACACTTACCCATCATTCTTGGAAATGTGTCATTTACTTTAATACGCTTCAGTAAAGCATGAACATTCCTCCTGGTGCTCACGTCCTCCTTGTAGGTCCTATGTGGCAGCTGTTCTCTACTTTCCATGTGAAACTTTGTGTCACATGACTACAGAGCAAAGCATAAAGTAACAGGCAGAAGGGTGTGCACCAAGACATGCAGCACTGACCAAAGGAGCCAAGGGCCAACACGCACTGCGCTACGCAGGCCTCCTGAAGCCCTCAGACGACCTCAGACCCGCAGCCTCTGCTGCCTCGGGGTGGCAGCGAGGTTTAACGATACCCTCCCCCTCGCAGTACTGACGTCTTTCCTGATGCCTTCTATGGAGGGCACTGCGCAGTCCAAGGTGAGCGTGTGGGTCTTCAGTGCCAGGGAACATGACGGCAGGAAGTATCACTGGGAATTCAAAGTCTCTCAGAGTCTTATTTTTAACTATTTTTTCGATCAAGGTGGAACTATTTCCTCTTGTTTAGATATTAGCATGAACTAAAAAGGCAAGAGAGCAAAGGTCAGGTTCACAATGAAGTCCTTAGAAATCAGTGTCACTTCAGAAAAATCTGAACCCAGCCCTAAATTGCAGGTCCCGAATGAGCAATTTGGCAAGATTTGTTCCTACGGACTCAGAGCCATTTGCTAAAGAATGGAGCTGAATCCTTGCTTGCACTTGAGGACGCGCTGACAGAATGCAGCAGCAGGACAGCGGAGGTGGCCGGGAGAGACAGATGGAAGGAAGGTTACACAGTGACAGCGTGGTCGTGCAGTGGAAAGACTTCTGGGCTTAATTTAGGAAAAGAGTTCCCCTCGCACATGCATTTCCAAAGTGCTTCTATTCTGAGGTATCTTTACTGAGAAGCAAAACACCGTTGGTCCCCTGAACACCATTAAATGCAAATACTCCCACGCTGGGAGGAAGCTGCCATGACCCCTACTTGGAACAGAGGCAAACTGCCCTCGAAATGACCTGCGAGGCCACCCCCACTCCATGTACCTTGCTGAGATGATAGAAATTGAGAAACGCAAGATGACAGTCACCTTGGCACAGTGCATTAGGAAGACTCTGACAGCAGACAAGGTCATACACTAATCGTGTGTGGCAGGGGCTTTCCTTCCATCAGCGGCCGCCCTGTCTGCCCACGATGCCTCTTGCTGTGAGCACCGCTCCGGTCTCACTGGCTTTAACCCAAACCTGCATCGCGGAAGCCCTGGTGCTGCTCGTAGCCGTTAGCCCACAAAACTCAAAGCTTCCGACACTCGCCACGGCTCCCAATATCCCCATCGAGGGCACACTGCAGTGATATAACTTCTTTCTACTAGCCCTGCCTTCTAAAGGCTCCCCCACTTTCCAGCAGTGTTGAGCTGAGGCTCTGAGGATCATTCACCTGAGTCAGCGGCCACGGTACATCCTACAGAGATCCTGGACGGAGGAGCTCTGTTCAACTCCTGGATAAAACGTGGTCATCTCTCTCAGAGAGAGATGGTTATTATTCTATATATAAGAACACAGGAATTACGTGTGTTAGGGCTCCCAACAGAAACTGTGTGGTGCACACAAAGAAAATACTCAATTAAAATGGGCAAAGTCATGGGCAGGACTGAAGAAACCTATCAGGGATGGTGACCAAAGAGTCCTTAGCAATCGTGGGAGACTGTGCCCCTCCAAGGCTGCAGACTGGGAGGTCTCCTAAAGAGAGCTGCAGCTACTGAAGGGAAGGTGCTAACACGACCCAGCCACACCATGTCCTGGTGGGAAGACGCCAGGAGAACCAATGATCAGCTGAAGGGCCTTTATGAGCCTACTGGTCAACCCCAATGGCAGCTACGAGATCTAAATCCGTGGGTTCAACCCTCAGTCCCACAGATATGAATCAGTGGGTTGTGGTTCTCTGTTCTTGTTTTGATGCTGCCTGGAGTCCTGGCAAGCTGTCACGGTGCTGCAGGAAGCACTCAGGAGCAAGGCACACTCCCAGCGCCTCAGCTTCCCTGGCCAGCGAGGACACGGCTGGGAGGGGCTGGAGCTTTTGTCACTTTTTTGTCTCCGGTTTACTGTATGGAGCCAAATCTGTACTATATTTACTGGATCTGAAATATTAGAAAGAAAAAAGCCTGGTCCTACATTAAGTCTTTGAGATTTTGGAGTTAATGTATTGCTGTTACTGTAGTACTTTACCTAAATAAATATGCATTTGTGTGTGTGTGTATATGTATGTGTGTGTGTGTGTGTGTGTGTGTGTGTGTGTGTGTGTGTGTGTGTAATTTAAAAAGAGATCAGTGTATTATCAATGTATGCATAATTAGGTTTCTGGAATGCTTTCATGTTCTCAAATGCAATGAGCATGTGGGTGAATCCACCACGACGTCCCCATCTTGAAGCCCGCCTATCGTGGGCTAAAATTACAAACTAACTGAGCCCACGCTCTAAGCTGGGGGGCCTGGGGGCTTTGTCTCAGCGATGAGAAAGCTGACTCATACATTCCATGGGACGGCCGACTACTGGAGGATGGGGACCCAGCGGTGAGTCCCATTCGTCACAACTACTGTTGCGACAAAGCTGAAGTCCAGGAATGGAGACCAGCCCGAATCACATGTCCGCAGGAAAAACCTCTCGTACCGCTGACCAGCACTCCCGTGGACAGACTAAATGGGTGGTTGGCGGAGACTGCAGAAGCCTATAGGTGGGTGGCCCACGTGACCATTTTTCCCATTTAGAAAAGAAAGGTCCTGATTATGCCTGTTGCTCTGGCTTCCTGTGAGGCTTCACGTCTGTCCCAGATTTTCCATCTTTATGAAAGTACCCTTGCCAATTGCACAAAAATGAGGTAACACGTTCAAGGGAGCAACCCTTTGTAGTCGCAGCCTCAGGCCAGATCTGCTCCAATGGCGCCTGTGATTTGCCAAGGGCAGTGCGCAGGGCACTTGCTGATAAAATGCTTAAGCACAATCATCCAGGAATAGCCAAGTTCTCCTTTTAAGCCATAATGGGAAAATCTTCACAATCTGCTGCCCAGGCCATCTATTGATTTACTAGCCAGGTTTCTCACAATGTTTGCTGAGGCCTGCAGAACACACTGTGCCACCAGGTTCTCATCTGCAAAATTAGTGGTGACTGTGGGGAATCACGGGTCAGGCATGCAGGGCTTACAGACAGAAAGGCATGGCCCGGTGCATGCGCATGTTCTTGCTCCTGCAGCTCGCGAACATACTGCAAACACGGTGGTCCTTGCGTGGAACTGGGGTTGAACCCAGAGTCTACACACTGACCTCTTTTAATAGTTTTTGTTCAGATTAGGTTTTATTCCAGTATTTAATTGCTTAGGCTGTGCTCAAACATGTAATCTTCCTGCCTTCACCTCCCAGGATCCTGAGATTACAGGCATGCACCACCACGTACAACATTACAAAAATCACAGGCATTTAATTACTTTATTGGGCCACTTTTTTGCTGAAAAGCTCTCAGCAACAATGATCCAAAAAAATGAATGTGCATGTTTAATGAAAATAATTTCTGTTTTTTGAAGTCAAGTACATTGGTATACTTGGCCTGGTGATACAGACCTGTAGTCCTAGTACTCAGGAAGCTGAGTCAGGAGGATTTCAAATTTAAGCCCTACGTAGGCAGCTTAGCAAGATTCTGGCTTAAAGTCAAAAACAGAAAATGGTTTTGGGGTATAACTCAGCACGAAGGCTCTGCTGTAGACCGCCAGTACCACACATACAAAAAGAACGCTGGTAATAAATACATAACATGTACAAATACCTGTCTTATTGGCATCTACTGCCCCTTGTAAGACACAGTGACATCACAGAGCATAAATATAAACACCAATAGAGACAAGCATGCTGTGGCGGCAGCCGCCATGTGAACAAGATGCTGCTGGATGGTGGTAATCGAACACCTGCAGCTGCAGAAGGTGAGCCTGCTCCTCACTCTAAGTAGTCTGACCTTAAACGACTGTATCCTAAATTAATGTTGCCCATTTTCAACTCCAAGTCTTCCTGTGTGTATATAAAAAGTGAAGAAATCGCTGTTAACAGTGACTAAATAACAAAAACCTTGCAAACAGATAATGCAGTTTCAGGTCATTGACATGAGACACTTCAAATAGAAAACCAGGGAACTGTAAGAATAGGTGAGTAATTTATGTAACTCATAAAATCAAAGAAAAGCTTTCGGAAAATTTTTTGACAGAGACAAAGCACTATTGTTAATTTTCTTATATACCCAGTTCAGGGTCAATATTGAACAAAGAATTGTTTGTTTTGTGTAAAACATGAACACAAATTTTGGTGGAACAAAATACCATTAGGAAAGCAATGTCCTTACAGAATTAAAAATCCATGAGTCAGAATTTCACTAGCAACGATTACAGTGCAGCTATAATTCATCATTGTGTTCCAGCCAGCCGAGGTGTTCTACTGATGTGCTCGTGTTCTGTAGCACAGATGCAGGCACAAAATAGCTAAAGCACATAATTTTCGGGTCAAAGATGATGATAAATGCAAAAAATGTCTTTGATACAGCAGTGATTGCAGGGACTGTAAGAGATTCGTGGAAAGAAAAGAAGCCTTGACCTGTACGTGTTGCTGTGTAAAACAGCTAATCCAAGGTTAACTGAACTATATGTGTTATGCTGTATAAAACAGTTAACCCAAGACCGAACGGAGAGTGAGAACCACAAGATGCAAGCTTTTATCGCCATCATGGCTCCCGGAACATGACAGTACGAGCCAGAAAAAAGAAAAAACATTGACTTTCGCAAAGCAATAAGCTCAAGCTTCTCAGAAGATGCACTGGGAAGCAGAGAGGCCACGAGGCGCTGAGGGAGAGATGCTCGCGACGCGCGTGCCACCCTGACAGCAGACGGGGCTGCGGGAGGCGGAAAGCACTTAATAAACTGAGCAAATCAATCATTACAAGAAAACTAATCACAACAACCAGCCGAATATTAGAAGACAACTCACAAATGCACACATGTACTGGCCACAAAACGCGGGGAAGGAGGCCTGGTGGCCTCAGCTCTTGGGGCGGCGATGTACAGTCGCACTGTCTCCCCTCCTTGTATCCACTACAGTGGCATGACCAGCACCAGGGCGCGGCAAGTGTGATCAGATCTCTTACCGCGCTGGGAGGAATGCCTCATGACACAGTGGGTCACTTCACGAGCAGATGGGCAATTATGTCACCTCGCCACTCCGTCCCCATCCACACATCCCTAAGAGAAATGAAAGGATGTGACCAGAAAATACGACTTGTAATATAATATTCATAGCAATGCTATTCATGAGAGCCCCAAACGGGAAACCAGCCACCAGCCACCAGCAGGAGACTGGGTAAGACATTACACTAAACAAAAGAAGCCGGATAGAAAGAACGCAGGCGCGGGATTCATGGTTCCATTTGTGTGATGCTCAACATCACGCAGAACTAACTCACGGCGACGGAGGGCAAGACGGGCCGCCTCTGGGGACAGGGACGCAGGGGGCTTCCTGCCATGAAAGGGATGGAAAGCCGCTCACACTGATCCCTGGACTTGGTACACACCCGAACAAAACCTCTGCTTGTGAGTTGTATATTCTGCACACAAAAGCAGAAGTAGGGCCATTTAATGTTTGGGATGTCTTTATTTTCTACTGTAGCTACAGAAAGTTATCCCAAATTTACTACTTGGACAACAATGATTCCTTCTCTCAGAAGTCAGAGTCTCAGAAGTCAAAGTCCAAAACAGGTCTCCATGGCTAAACCCCAAAGTCACCAGGGTTGCAACCCTTGAAGGAGCCCTTAGCAGACAATGTGTTTTCCTATTTCTCCAGCTTTAGAAGATGCTTGCATTTCTTGGCTCCTGGCCCCTTGTCCATCTTTAAAGCCAGCTCTGGCCGGCAGAGTCTTCCTCACAAGGTCTCACTCCATCTCTGAGTCTCACCCAGACTCCTACACACCAAGGCCTTCATGACAATACGGTACCCACTGAGATAAACTTGTATAGTAAGATAAGCAATTTATTTAAGGCCAATTGATCATCAAACTCAGTCCTATTTGCGATGTGAATCCCTCTTCACCCTGTAGCATAACATATACATGGTTCTAGAAATAAAGGCAGACATCTCAGGGGGCCATTACCTGTACACCAGACAGTCAAATAGAGGACTCTCAGGTAGGGCCATCGCTACAAGGAACAGAGGCTGGGAAAGACCTGGAAATGCTGTAAATATTTATCACCATTGTGTTTACTCAGATATGCTAATGCTTTTAAAGCCCCTCAAGATCAAGCTGTACATACGGGATTTATGTCCCTTGCATACAACATCTGTCAATGCAATTTTTAAAAAGGAACATTATGCCTTTTAATTGCTATATTTGTAAATCACTCTCAATAAAGAGGAAATGTTTTGAAGTCATCTGAACAAAACTAGAAAACTCTAGACCAAGTGTTTGGTAATCAAGGACAAGAAAACCTTAGCTTTTGGCAAATTTCAGTGAACTAAAATAAAACCAGATAATAGAAAGATCACAAGGTTTAGTCTTAAAGAGCAATTAAGCAACTAAGACCAAGTTGAAAAGATGAGAGTTTGTGTGGTGCTCATAACTTTTGAAAGTTTATGTCTCGGCTTTCCTGAAGGACTTTTGGTGAAATTTTCCACTTCCAATTATATAAGTCTATATTTGGCACCAGAAAGCAATACATTGGAGACAGCTATGATTTTTAGCATCAAAATTTAGTGGACAATTTACCACATTCATATGCAGTAGAAAGTTATCAAATAAAGTTTGCCTTGTGAAATTATATGTTCAGTAAGAGTACTGTGAGTGGAGGAAAAAGTCAGAAACTGGGAGGATAGTTGCCCTGAAACGTTTCTATATTTCAATATAAAAATTAGAACTGAGAACCCCCTCTCCTGCTGAGGAGTGCGCTCTTAGTTTAGCGGGGATAACAGCACTTGTTGGGAGACTATTCTCTCAATTAAAAATGCTACGGTCACTCAGGTAGATTAAATAAGGACATTAGCAACTTCAAATTGATTTGCCATAAAAGTCAACCTTATAATGTGGAACAAGGTTTTTTAAAATATTGCAAAAACTAAGACTTCAGTAAAATTTGTTTTTTCAGAAAATTCTGAGTAACTGTATATTAAAAATATGCTAAGTAGCTGATGAAATGTATAAATACGTGTCCAGAAGCTCATCTGTTTTATTTTATTTTAATCTTCAGATTAGTAATTTGAAGATTAAACATTTTTTAATGCATATACTATTCTCATGTCTTGGGCCTTTTTTAACAGAATTATTTGAGAGCCCATGGATGCAATGAAACTAATTTATAATTCAGAAAACAAACAGTTCAGAAATTAGATAAATTCTCTGATTCTTTCGTTCCCTTTGCACTATGAAAGTGGCTCCGCCCTGGACAACGTACTGTCAAGCTACTTCTCCACCACGTGAAGGACGCAACACGACCGAGGCAGCACTGTGGACATATCGCTCCTCTTCATCTGGAAAAGGGAAGACGGGGAGAGCTCAGAGCGCAGTGTGAGCCCACGCATGCGGGGTGCCCAGGGAGCGAACTCCTCGGAGAGGACAGTGCACAGACGCAGCATGCGCGAGCGCTCCTGTGCTCCCCATCTAGGGAGAGGGAGGAAAAGGAACCACCGCGGCACGGTGCCTACAGAAGCCATGCCCACCGTGGGAATTCTTCAAGCTGAGAATGGCCCTCAGAGTTGCCCCAAGTGGGAACATCTGACAGGCCTTGAAGCAGGCCACAACAGGAAGGGGTCTAATCCCTTTGCTGCCTGAAGCTGTCCCCATGGAGGCTGGAGCAGGCCGTTCTCCCAGCTGCGCCCCCAGCATGCCCTCGGCATTTCACCCCACACTCTCCCGTGTCTCTTGGGCCGTCGCCTGCGGGTGGGCAGCTGCGTTCTCACCAAGCCTGTGTGCTGGTGCTAGAGGAGCCTGTTTTTACTGGTGTTTGCCTTGTCTCCCTGTAAGAAGCCAGTGAGTGCGTGCATGGTATTCCAAGGTGGACCCACAATTCTGAGCTCCTGGGCATGGGCAGGGACACGGTTCTGAGGCCCCAGCTGGTACTAAGAGCACCCAGGGCTGACGGATGTGATGGGCTGGAAGGAACGTCAGGGAGTGCTACGAAGAATCTGACTCACGCTAAGGAGACAGCAAGGTCTCCATTTCCTGCTTCTCTCTAATCTCTGCCTTCCTTGGTTCTAAAGTCTACAGATGCAGGAGGAGAGGTGGGAGGTGGGGGTCGTGCAGGCGCCTGAGACCCCCACTTCTCTGGTGGACTTCAGCCTGTCGCTGGGGCAGGGCCACTGCATGATGCCTGCCTTGGCTTCTGGTCAACAAGAGCTTCTCTTTCTTGCCCATAGACCTCCCTTTTGTGTAAGAGAAAGTGTTTGACTGTTGATAATTCAGAACAATCATTTTCTAATCACATTTGAAGCCAGCAATTTATCAAATTGCCATTTAACAAATTTCTGTGCACTGGAAGAAAGAAATGGTGAATTATCCTCGCAAAGGAAAACAACCAAATTCCCAAAATAACCCTCACTGTAAAAGCTTCTTGTGACATTCTGTGCTTCATATGCTGATTCATTCTCCTTGCAAGTTCTGCTCTCTGTACATTTTGATGTGAAAAAAAAAAAAATCCCAGTGCGCTCAGGTAGAGTTGAAAATTTAGCAAATGTCAACCTGCAAACCAACCTCAGCACTGTGAGTCCCAATTATCAATCACAAGCCATCAAACACTTGCACAATTTTCAGAGGATTTTAGGCTCAGCTCTAAAACTCAATCTAGCTTTTCTTTGTAGATCATTTGTTTTTAGGCCAAAGTGGCCAGTCACCCTGAAAAGTGATCCTGAATCCGTGTTAGAGGGGCTTTTCCACCGAGGGCCGTGGTCGGAGGCGCATGGGGTGAGCTACACGGAGTGTGTGGCCGTCGCAGTGTCACCAGGCCGGCCAACCCAGAGCCCAGGGAGAAGCTGAAGGAGGGGTCACAGGGTCTCACATTCCTCCTCACCAAGGCACTCACTCAAGTAAAATCCAATCCAATCATACCTCAAGCTGATAAATTAGGTATGGCTTCTCTTAACAGAGAAATCCCTAATACGAATAGCTTAAGAAGCAAAATAAAGAGAAAATTAAAAAGACAGGAAATAGAAGCATGGAAAGGGGACCTGGTGAAGAAGAGAAAGGACAGGCTCTGGGAAGAGAGGTAAGAGAAAGAAGGGACAGGGAATTGGTGTAACAAATTCCCCAAAGCAAATGTAATTTATATGTATTACAAACATGTATTTGCAAAAATCAGGAAGTGACAGAAAGGTAAACAAGTAATTAAAATGCCCTTGGAATTACATGTATGTTCCAATTTATATAAATATATATAATATATAATATAATGTAATATATATGGTGTGATCCAAAACTACAGTGAATGTCCAAATTTTAAAAACACCTATTACAGTATAGAACACCTTGCCATTAATCCCCTCAGGAGACCCCTCCTGATTTCACACACACTGCTCCCGCTGTTCCTGCCAAGCTCTAAAGCCATCCTGGACGTCCCGTTCCTGAGCGCCTGTGGTTGTGCTGTCATAGCTACCTCAATTTCTGAACCCATTCAAAATGGCTCCCTTCACGGGCCCTTTGGCTTTGGGAAGAGCTAAAACTTGCACGGTGACTTCCATGACAACTTCGGAAAGTGGCAAGAATGGTGGGATGAGTGTGGTCAAAGTAAGCAAGAATGTTTTCAGGAATATACATGACAATGTGTCTTTTCTATAATCCATTTTTTAATTTAATAATTCACCATATGTTTTGGTCACATGTTGTATGTATGTGAGTTTATACATGTAAATTGGTGAGAGATACAAAGAGAGAGAGGTGACACTCTCAGGCTCAAAGACCTCGATCCAGTCTCTTGTCCTTCCTCACTGTGCAGACACCACAGCTGTTTGGTAACGTAGCAGCTGGATGTGGGGTACGGTGCCTAAGTACCCAAGCTGTGACACAGGCAGAACCTTATGTCGTTGTGCAGATTCATAGGTGGGAGACATGAGCAACACTGAAGGGTACGTTAATAAACCAGGACACTGACACTGGCTTGTGCCACCCGGGCCTGGAGAACCCCACACCCCCTGGCAGGTGCAGAGGACCCATTCCCCAGCAGACAGAGCCAGCGGACCTTCCCCCGCACATGACTCAGCCGTTAGCCCCTGCTAGGACCAAGTCCCAGAGTCCACATCTGCTGCAGAAGAGGGCGCTCATAAGTCCCTGCAAAGCCACCAGTTGCTGTCTTTGCACGCCATGACCAGTCAAGGCTGCCCAAGTGGCCAACTAAGTTCACCCCAAGAAGGCCAGACCCAGAAAATCACATCCAGTACATGTATATGTGGACCCTAAATGGAATTCCTCCACTTCATCCTCTGGCCTAAAAGAAAAGAAACATTGACCTCTTCTTTACGAGCTCTGTGCTGTGCCAAACCCCTTTAACTTGGGTCAGAGACACAGACGTGGCAAGACCAAATGTCAAACCATATCAGCAAAATGCCACAACCCTGTGCAGAGGAAAGGAAAAGTAGCAAATTTCACACATCAATCACAACATTTTCCTACTTTGTGGGTTACTCTATGTTGGAAAGGATCACCTGGCCAGCCTATGCCTTCCTGGGCAGCAGGAGCTTTGGATGGCCACGTGTGGCCACACTGCAAGGGAGACCCCCGGCCTGAGGACGGGATGATGGGCTTGGCAGGGCCAGATGGAACCAGAGCCTGCAGGCCCAGCTTTCACTGAATGCCTGTCCCCGCTTTTTGAGCTGAGACCGCATGAGAGCGGGATGCCCTCTGCACAGCTGGGTTCTGGGTCCAGGGTCCCTTGCTGCAGCACCACCTTAGTCATTTTCCCATTGTGGAGACACTACCCCTGACACCCACAACATGAAGGCTTACTCTGGCTCACAATCTCAGAGGTGTCCATCCGGGCAGCGGCGGAAGGGCCTGACATGGTGGACCTAGCCAGAGAAACGCTGTTCATGGCACGCTGAGACAAGAAGCAGAGAGCAAGAAGAAGCCTGGGACAAGAATACATCCCCTTCCACAGTCATACCCGGGGATCCATGCCTCCAAGCAGGCTGACTCCTAGCAGCTCGGAAAGCCACCAGTGGATTAAGCTGTCTGATCCTACTAACCTCCACAATCCAGTCAATTTCCAAACAGTGAGGCCTGTGGGGGACACTCCAGAACCAAACCATCAGCAGCAACATTAGAGACACAGGTGGGAGCCCTCTGTCGTGGCACTGGTGACTCGGCCCAGGCCTTCTCACCGAGCTACGTCTCCAGTCCATTTCTTTTCTTTTTACTTTGTTGTTGGTGGTGTTTTGAGACGGTCTCACTAAGTCACTAAGTCGCCTAGGCTGAGCATGAACTCACACTCCTGTGGCCTCAGGCTCCCAGGGTACTAGGACGACAGGCCTGGGCCACCATGCCTAGCTCTAAAGAGGAATTATGAGTCCATGACTATAGCTAAAAATGAAAGGAAGATGGCCCCAGGGGAACAGAAAGGTCAACCCACATGTTCAAAGGAAAGGTGCCAGAAATGGTCGTGGCCAACCATGTGTGTGGGAGACAGGATCTGGCAAAACCTGGGCAATAATTCCTCTACTGAAGTCACAACTTGGCAGACAGGAACAGGGGCAGTCTAGGATGGTGACCCAGTCACCCTTTCAAGGGACAGAATGGTGTTGGGCGGGACCCTAGCTGAAACCATTTCTGACATTTGGATTAGAAGATGATCAGGAAGGCAGGGCTGCTTCTAAACAGTAAGATTGTTTTTTATCCTATCTAGATTATTTCTCACAATATTCACAGCTTAAAATGAGATAAATTTTTATCTTTAAGCTGAGAATAGAAGGTAACTTCATTAACACAGGAATTCTTCAAAAGAGCATCATTTTCCTCCTCCCATATAATTAGCAAACACCTCAGGACCCTAATTATTTTCACAGCAACTTGTAGAACGCAAGTGAAAATGTCAACTTTTGCTGTTTCCCTACAAGAATTTAATACTGAAGACAGTTTAATTGGCTCCTGCATTCTTGAAAGATGCACATTGTATAAATGGTGCTCCTCCTCCAAGTGGGTACAAACTTATTTAAAATGAATTGTTTACAATTTGCAGGTTAGTCTGGCTAGGGGTAGTGGTGCACACTTTATGATCTCAGCAATTTAGGAGGTTGAGCCACGTAGATTACAAATATGAGCTTAGCCTGATTAACTTAATGAGTTAGCCAGACCCTGTTTCAAAGATAAAATAATTAAAAAATAGTAA